>JAQFYC010004282.1:0-17707 GCA_034694165.1 Tomocerus mixtus | reverse complement strand
GCTGTCTTTGCATTGAGACTTTGGAGAGTACCCCAACCGCTCTCTACTTGGGGTACCTTAGTTAAAACATCTATTGAAACGATCAAAGGAGAGATAGTGTAGTGTTGCATTACAGAAGTCAGCTAGTGATACTTTATTTACATGAGGGTATGTACTATTTAGTAGTATTGTAGCATGTACATATTTATATGTGGATAGAAATAAATGAGAAGAGAAAGTAAGTCGGGAAGGTTAGCAAAGCAATAGAATGAAATTGGTTGGTTTTGGTTTCAGTCGACTGCCAAGGCACGTCATGTCATGTCAGCAAAGTCCTTTTTAATGGGAATGGTAACGATAACGAACTTGCCACTTGTCCAATCACTTTCATTCTCGTACCATTCAGCGTACTTTCTAGATGTCAATCTAACTTAAAATGTACTAGCTATTTTCCGATGCATTGCCTAATGAAAAAGTACGCCCGAGGATACGATACGAACGGTCAATATTGAATACTTAGGTTACTTGTGAATATAAATAATATCTTACGTAAAGTGGGGAAGAGAATCGCTAAAATACTATTAATAGAAACCATGTAATGTAAAGGTCAAATACAAAATATTGAAAAGCAGGGCAATATTAATAATATTCGGGTAATGGAAGCACTGTGTAGCAAAATAAAACATGTTAAATTTATTGTTTAGAAATAAACTGTACAGATGTGTAGGTCCAATGTGTACGTTCTAAAATGGAAACTCCACACAGATGTATTGTATTGATTTTGTGTTTTATATAGTAGATTGCATTTACTTTTAATGTTTTAACTAATAAACCTTAATTTTCCCCTGTGTTATGAGTACTTCACAATTAAGAAATTAGTAGCTATGTATAATTGTACGAGCACGATTAAAAATAGTTTTTCCAATAGAAAGACTGATTGTAAAGTAATTGTAACATTTGATTAGGTAAAAACGTTTATAAAGATGAAAAATTTGTCTTTTTAGTTTGATATGACAATTATGAAAAAGTCTAGCCAAGTCGAAGGTATTAATATAATGGGTTGCCTTGTCCTTTTGTAAATTATGTTCCACATACATTGGAATCTAGTCTAAAGTGTGTAATGGGAGGTTTTGTCTCGCGCCTTGTCATGTTTCACGTCATGGCTAATGCGTTTGGTCTTTCTGGAGTCTATTAAACTACTACCTTCTCTATATTTGCTGCTCAGTGTTCCGAAACCTGAAATAATAAGTTGCGTGTAGGAGGGACGTACATTATCTACATGATAGTGAGTAGTGCACACACATACAGACATTATTATGTAATATGAAGGTATATTGCAGAAGTTAAGCAAGTCTCTTTCACAGGAATGGATGGAATACTTTCACATTACATCATATGAATCCTCCTTTCCTTGGACACAAACTCAAATTCTTCTTTACCATTCGTATTCAAATTCTTCTTTACCATTCATATCTATACATACATTTTGGTAAAAGTAGTGTTTCATTTTCACTGTAATATCATATAGAATTTTTAAGACACCTTATAGTTACACATACCCATCACACTATTAAATAGAAGATTCCATACAAAATTCAAATATGTAGTAACACTATTGATATTAGCCACCACCTTTTTATTGATGAGATTTCGTGTGACAATGTGCATTACCCACACGCATTTCAACTTACCTATGCATTTACCTACGCATAGCCACCATCACCGTCACCATCACCGTACTTTAAATAGATAGGCAAATTATAGTTTGACTGTTACAATTTTTCAAGAGCATCGTCTCATGTCTTGTCTCCCGTCTGCCTGCGTGTGTCAAAGTCATTAAGCTTATCCCATTTATTTCTGAATGTCTTGTAGACTTTCAGTTTCCAAGTTACCAAGAAAGCCTTATTTAAATTCGTCATAGTCACTCAATCTTTCTGTTACTCAGAACGTACATATCGGTTCGGAAAAGACAAAAGTATGTGGAATTTGGAATGTGACATAATGTTGTAATCCACTGAGAGTGTTCTTCCGCTAAGCTGACTATCTGACTGACTTATGTAACTATAGGTGAACGAAAGGAAGCTAATGCATTATATTTATATTGGTATATCATTTACCATAGTACTATACTGACAGAATGCGGAGAAAGTCTATCCTTGTAAAATAAAATACTTTCTCCCTTTGCAACATAAATAGAAAGAACGCATTGCAACGGCACGAGGATGGATATCATTCACCTATCTCGTTTTTTATATAGGAATGCTTATGTGTGTGTGTGTTTATTGTATTGGAGAATAAAAGTCTGTATGTGAAATAGAAATAGTGAAATACGAATGCGTGGAGCTACTAATGCAATGTAATAAATGTAATGTATTCGAAGTGATGCGCTGCATTGCCATTGCCATGCCACGAAAGCTACCGCAGAAATTCCCTTTCTCCTTTCGATTATTTGAGTTTATTGCATTGCATTGTATTGTAGTCGTAATGCCATTGAATTCCTCGACACACCTTTACTTACTTGACTTACACACAACTTCCACTTCTTCCGAAATACAGTACACAAAGTACTATGTATGTATGTACATAAATACATGAAAGTAAAAGCGACTTTCTCCTCGTTCTTTCTAAACTAAAAACTTTCCCTTTACTTTGCACTTGTGCTGGGGTGTAGTATGTGAAGTGTATCTATGGTAAATAATGCGTATCAAGCAGGTAAGTAGATAGAAAGAATAAGTTGGAGCTGGGCTATCGTTTCTAGTTCCGTATAAAACATATCAGCTGAAGTAAACAGTAAATGTCTATTCTTTTGCATTGTTTGGAGCATTCTACTTCTATGCTGTCCCCATTGTAGTAGTTGTGATGTAATGCAGTCTAAAGACTACTAAAGTAGAACCGGGGATCTTCCTAAGCCTTCCTCTGCTCTCCTCCTTCTCACACTTACTCTATTTTATCAACTTTGAGGCATTTCCCTTTGACAAAAGCAACTTTCTACTTAGGTACACACATACAACAATGGTCTACTATGATATCCCTTTTCTCTTCAAATTGGAATATCTCTCTTATATCTAATACACGTCTATATATACAAAATTTATATGTAAGCAAAATAATATTTGCCGTGTTATAAGTATTAGGGAATCTCAATTCTCTTATATAAATAGTACTTTCTCTTAGAAACGATACCCCACAAAATAATTCAAAATAATGTAGTATTGTATTGTATTCTGGTTTACTGAGCGTGAGAAATATTGAGATTTACAGATGCATGAGCTGGTTAGACCACATTGGACTGTATTAAATATATGTATATACGCTTTTATTTGAACACAATTATTGACAACCACTTGTAATTTTACACATTTAGCTAGAGCTTTACATAGACACCTTAATCACTCCTGCATTATACACGTACATAAGTAGGTGCCTTACCCAGGCATTCCCCATAAATGCAGTGTATACCTAATACAGTATATTTACAATATTATAAACATGTCATATCGGTTTGGTTAGTGAGGTTTAACATTTGCCAGTTACTCTCTCAGCTGTCGTGTTTTAGGTGCATAAAGAGAGTAAAGTTCACTATCCTTGTATACTTAGTTGCTATTTAATAACATACATATTATATAAAAAGCTATACTTTTCACTTGTTCATATATAAATTGTAACGATATATGTAGCTACTAGGGATTACAGCTTTGCTATTTAATAATGTCGTAAATACATACAACTCGCATTTAGGTGCAGTATTATATGTAAGTATTATAGTTGATTTGATTAACACGGCTCACGTTCAGTTAGTTGAATGAGTTGAGTACAATGGATGGTTCACCATTTAGACATAATAGAGTAATTCCCTTGACTTAACCATGAATAAGCGTGGCCATTACATAACATTTTATTTCACTTCACTCTCTTGTCTAGTACTCATAAAATGTATCTTTCCCTCGTAGAAATCCTTCAGAGCTTTCTAGTGTGGTCGGTCATCTCTATTTATATTTGTCTATGTGCATTGTGACTTTAGTCATTGAATAGATTGAGTCGTGTGGTCCTGAGTCTCCTTTACATCACTTTATAGTACATATTTACACATAGCATAGACGCATTAAACACTATTAAATATATTTGGTACAGGACACAGACACAGAGGAACAGACGTCAGAAAAGGACTAGCTTACCCATCTACTCTAACTACTACTGTGCAAATACTTGTGTTTTAGTCAAAAATGTCTATCCGGCAGGAAATCCAGTAAGGAGTATAAATGATCTCTTAATCATCTTTTGGTTGCAGTCTTCGGTACAATATTAATTTGTCAAAATTGAGACGATACACACAATGCAAATAAAATAATGCATAAAAATGCCACTAAATTATTCATTTTTCTGTAAATAAGGGGACCTTATTCTTTAGCTATTTAGTCCCTGTAGGAGATAGGTCTTCTTCCTTTCGACATTCATAAAGCATAACTGTAATATACTAAATGTAACACACATTAATTATCAACAAATATATCTCAGTTGTGTATGCTACGAATGTAGGGATCATATATAGTCCTTTAGGCTGTCATAACTATATGTACAAGTTAGTTAAGTTAAGCATCCTTAATAGTATTGTGGTTTTGTCTGGCTCTGGTTTGATTGTCGCTTCGTTTTCTGCCAAAACTCGAATTATACTTATCATAAGTACTATAAATAGGGTTTAGTTATACCATTCATTCTGTTCTGATGTCTTATTACTCTTTATGTATCATAGCAGTCAATTTCATCTAACTAATCTTATGTACATTCTCTTGCTTTCCCTTACTGACTGACTAAACTTGATGCGACTTGTCTATTATTTTCAGGGGTAAATGCTTTTACAATAATAATAATAACTATTTAAGGATAAGTCTCATAGTTTTCCATCCTCCTTCTTATATTTAGTACTATATAGCTACACACGTATTTGACACTTGACATGACATACAAAAGTAGAATTGTCGAATTATAATAATTATAGTGTTGGGAGAATTTCACTCGTGGTCTGTATTGTCGAATTTGGTGAACGGTGAGACTTGGGAGAAATACATAGTTTCTGCTCCTGACAAGAGCAGAAGAGGAAACGGAAATTAGTTGAATTTAATGAGTAGTGGTTTTGGTTTTGAATGCCTTTTTGATTCTATTGCACTAAATGTAATCTAATCAAAATACTATAATTATTGTAATTTGGAAGCTAAGTTTATTTGTATTGTCAGTATTATGGTTATGTGTCTTGTGTGCGAAAGAGCGTCAATTCTATTTCTATTTCATTTTCAATGTTATGTTTAGTGTGCTTTAAAATTAATTATCCATTCCAATTTCTGTTTACTATACATTATAGAATACATTATAGATAGGAGTGTTTATGCTCTAGTAATGCCAATATCCGGGCACCTCTTTGCTGCAATTTGTTTTTCATATCTGCTATTACATATAAATCTCCGTTGAAAAGTGCTCAATAAACAATACGACACTCCATAATAATGTACAATGCTAAATTGCATCATGGTCATTTAAGTAACGTTTTCTATTTTACATATGGCCAAACTAATTACTTACTCCAGTATAATTATAGGTAGCATACAAGGCTTAGTTAGTAAAAGTAATAGTACTTTAATTTTTAATTAAAGTTAAGTTTTTCCAAGAAACTCCAAGAAAGTAAAGTTATTAAGAAAGGATAACTAACTTCACTTTTGTCATTTATACTTTAACGATTGTAGAATAAAAAGTGTTTCACTTTTTGAGTTATTGAAATATTTTAACAACGTGAAAAGTGAAGATTTTCACTTTAACGTAAAAAATTCCTGAATCTTAAAACTATAAATCCAAAAAGTGAAAATTGTCACTGTAACTTCCTCATCAATTCGCTTTTGGGGTATAGACTAAGCGTTAACACGTATTTACTTATTTATTCAAGTAGTGTAATATCTACAGTAAAAGTATTAACTTTCTTTACTTAGTTAGAGACAATCCTGCTTTTTAGCTGTCTGGATGTAGAACATTGACTTAAGATATCTTTATTACTTGCATGTGCATACTATAGGCTATCGCAATTTCTCACAGTCGCCACACTAATGGATTAGAGAAGAAGATGGCTGCTATTCATGGCCATACAATGTCACCTCACTGTCCATTCCATGTCGCTGTTGGTAGCATTTTGTCACTAGTGTCATTAGGAGTAAGTAAACTTACAGTCGCATAAATAGTATCTATTCAATATAGTACCTCTTGTGAGTAAAAGAGTCAAAGAGAAACTATTGTTGACCATTATAGGAAGAAGAAGAATAAATATGTATACACAGAATAGGATCGAGTGTAAGTAAGTGTAAGCAGAAAGAGATTCTTTGGACTTTGAAAGTAGAGTACAGAGGGAGAAATAGACGAGAAGACAAATTGTGGAAGAGACAGAAAGTGCAGAACGAGCCCAATGGGGCACTTTGCCTTCCAATGAGAAAGGAATACGAAATGTCTTTACAGCTCTTCCAATTATATCCCTCACTTACAGATATACTTACACTTTAACTTATGTACTGCAATCCACTACTTACTGTCTATACTGTGTTGTGCACATTGTGCAGAATATTCGACATTTTCTGTCTTGCATCTCTATATCATTCAATTGTGTTTTATTGTGTCTTTTTATATTTGTTACTCAACTGCTATATTAACCCAGTCATTGCAATATTACAGAAATCTCACAGTTGTAAGTATAGTAGATACTTTTGTGTTATATTTAATTACATTGATCATATAAAGAAAAGGATATTAGACTATCTGTAATATATTCTCTATTATAATATATTTAGGAGTAGTTTGTATAAATAAAAGCGTCTCTTAGTCTGTCTCTTTATTATGTCTATCCCTAATACTAATTTCCAACACGCCATCATATCCTCTTTAATTAACTAAGGAATTGAGTTAAGGAAGCTAAATAAAACGATGAACATAACATGAAGAACGAGGAGGATTGCCGACTCACTTGAAGGAAGGCAGGAGATGAGAATGAGATGAGTCAGCATCAGCACAACATTATCTACTCACTTCACTTCCCTATTCCCTACAATTAAGTAAGTAGAAAACAAGACAACCCCAAACCAACTCTTATATAGTACATTATTATTATACTTACACTATACATAGCTACTAGAAGTGTATAAAGATGTATCTGTAGAATATATATCGTATAAATGATCTATTTTACTACAATTAAGTAATAAATATGTATGTATTGTTCTTCTACTGCACATATATTGATACTGGAGTAAATAATAAGTATAATTCTGTTTAAGCTGTGTATGTATGTACAGATAGGTATAAATGTTGTTAAGGAGTGAAGTGCCAGAGCAAAAGGAAGCCAAGAAGACAATTCAGTTTATTTAGTTAGTTTACTTGACGCGGCTTGTCTTGATGGCCTTCTTCTCTTCTTCTGCTGACTTGTATAACTATAATATCATTCCTATGCACTTTGGTTGATCTGAACTGACTTGAGTTGACTTGACTTGACTGCAAGTCGGAATGAGAATGAAATATCTTTACTTAGAGTTATGTATCTGCACAATACTTATCTGGGATCTGGATTCTGAGTATTTCCCCTTCTGCTCTGCTTTGCTCACTCGTGAGTGAGGATTTCTAGCTCCAAACCCAAACCCAGCCCACTAATTCTACATCTCTCTGTCTAATAAATGCTATCTACCTAATTGTATTGTAAGTAAACTGCTTCTAACAGGATACCCATACTTATAAATACACTTAAGTGTCTATTGGATACTTATTGGATGTTAACAGTAGTAGGTACTTATATAAGCAAGAAGATCACATTGAATCAGATATCATTTTGTTTTATTGCTCTATATATTTACTTACTTAGAGCTTTTGGCTGTACACTGGAGAGATGCGAATACTAGGAAGCAAAGCAAATGGCGAAATAGCAATGCTTTCACTTTAGGAGATAAAATCTGCTGTATGTAGTGTGATGTGTAGGATCAGCTAGAAATTGTGCGGTGGCTCGGCTGTGGATAAATATCAGTTTCGGAGGACCTGCATTATTATAGGGATTCACGTTACATTAGATTACATTAGAAGGAAGCGATTGTGAATTGTGATTGTCTGATTAGGGTAATAATAAACGTGAACCTGCCCGCTTGCCTTCTTCCTCCTTAAAATTAGGTGTTCTGTTTCTGTTAGGCATTCCCCTGCATACAGACAGACACACGTAAACGTATTAGGAAGGATATACAAGACACAGACAGGGTAGGACCATGACATGACGGCCAGGCAATATATTAATAATAATTGGCCATGGCTGTGTAAGTAGAACGTGCACTGACTCCGAATCTTGCTTGCCTAAATGACTTATTGATTTATCGCTTGTATTTGTCAAGATCTTTGTAATAGATGGGAAGAAATGTCATTAAAAACTGGAGAAATATATCGCACAACTTTCCCTTACATATACTTTCATTTATTTAGAAGAATTCTCTACTGAATATGAGTATATAGAATAAGGTATGTAATACTGACGCGGTTATGCTCACGGTTTATGTTATGTTCTCCAGATTGAGTATACCTACTAGTTGTACATACCTGGTTTGGTTAGAGTTGTAAGTTGTACGTATGTAACGTAAGTAAGAGAAAGTACATGCTCTTTAGTTTACTCTGTGGCTGAAATAGCCAAGCCATGCAGAAAATACATACAATCGGAATCCTTAGGTACTTGTTTGTAAGTTCACTTCACACGGACGCCGGACGGGAAACGGAGCTCGGCTCGATATCTAATGCACACAGGCTAAGTCAAGAATCGGACATATTTTTCTTTACTTCTTGTTACAGCTACAGATTTGTTGTTTTAGTCAAGCCTTTCGCTTTATCAAAGACAAAACGTTTATTGTGCCATGTATTCCGTGATTTTTATATTATTCTGATCATGAGCCACTTATAGAGATTTTTGTTTACGAGAACTGTGTGTTTACCATTATTGTAAGAAAGTGCACGCTCTTGAAATATATATGTCCTAGGAGTTAAAACCGAGAAGGCGCAGCATATTTTCCAAATTAATAATTTCTTCCAATCGAATATTTGGTATCCAGTGAACTTCATATTAATAGATCTGCCATTTCAAAGAGTACAGAAAATAATTACATTTCCCAGATTATTTGAAAGGTGTCTATTTATTTAATCCATTTTCCAACTCGAATTAGGGCCTTTAGACTTTATATGTATTGTAATACACAATATTTTCTGAATATTAAAATCACATTTGGGGCAAAAGTAAATCTGTATTATATTTAATTGCCTGCAGTTTTGTGTAGCATATAGGCTTAAAGGTATATTTTGGTCATATAACTAAAAGATTCTTTTTTCTGGGACATATTTAGATAACTAGAGCGTAGATTTCTTTTGTGTAAAAGTGAAACAATAAATATTGTGTTTGTAATAGGAGGATAAAGAAAATAGAGCGATTTGGTTAACAAAAGCGAGTGCAACACAAAAACTGGCATACTGTAGCATGGCATGACGTGATTGATTAGCTACGTCTTTGTAGATACGTACGTCAATGTTTTGTTTTCTTGCAGTTGTTATTGTAAACGGTAAATAGAGTTGTGTAAGTGTAGGAAGAAGAAGAAGAAAGTCTCCTTCACTTTACTACATTGCACTGGAGCACAGCTTGCAGATCTGCTTGCAGCCCACAAAAGTGGGAGATGAAAAGCCTTTATAATCTCATAGACATTTAAAGAGAATTCTGAGGATGGGAATGCGAGATTTTATTAGGAGCACATTCTGCGGATGTGTCGGTATGCAGAGTAGAGGGAGCAGAGCAGAACAGAACAGGTATGGAAATTAAATAAGAAGAAGATGGATTTACTTAATATCTTAGTCCTATGTAATGCAATGTAAATTCGATTGGAAGTAAATCCCTTTGATGTAGTAAATGTAAGCCTAAGAGACTAAAGGTGGTTGTTTATTTGACTCTTTATTGTAGAATAAATGGTTTATCTGCTATGGAATTCATGGCATTGCCTCCCTGCGTCATTCTCTCTCTTAGTCTCTAGTCTCTGTCTATCCGCTTTAATAACAATTTACATTGAATTGAAGGAAAAGTCAAGTGACTGTCGTAAATAAAGCAGAATCTAAGAATGAGAACAAAACAAAGTAACAGGAAGAGTAGAGAATCGCATACGTACACCTACACACACGTGAATTCAGTCAAGAAGATAAATATAATCGTACCCAGATATTATGGGAAATTAAAAATCTGGGCCTACTTTCCTTATTGCCCTAGGGTTATTTCTACTTATTATACAAAATTGTATAAGACAATCACAGAAAATTAATGTGCTAAAAATTTCTTAAAATCTCTATGTAAGTTCACCAAATATATCTTCCTAAAAAAGAATTATTAATTCTAAGTAATCCCCAAATATTTAAATTTTATTTATTTTTTTTACATCGTAGAAAACCATGTATAAAACTATATTTATGTGGTAGAATTTCATGACATTATAACTATAGGTTATGCTAATATTTGTTCCGACACATAAGTCATAGGGTAACGATTTCTGTCGGGCTGTACTTTCATGTTACTAAATAATAGAATGTAACTCGAACTGGATTCTCGACTGGATTTGCGTGGCGGGCAGGTCTTATTTTATTAGTCTTGAATTCAGTTTCCTTGATTTGAATTGTAGAGCTAAGCTTTTAGCTTAAAGTAGAACTTTGTACACGCTACGTGAATTCTAAGGTTCTTCTCTCCAGGCGAAATAGAATACGAATAAGAATAGAAGTATACATTCGGGAAGTAGGTAATCTGTCCTGGAAATAATTCGCAGGCATCCGCAGATGTTACTCCAATTCACGAGAATACATTTCTCCTTTTTGTCGCTCTATTCGCATCCAATTTCCTATTTTGCTCTCTTTCTATTGTTCCATACATAAGTAACTAAAGTTACTTTAGTTACTTATGCACTCTTGCTCTCAAGCTTAGCTAAGCTTTTCAATTTATATTAAGTATTCCATTCTTGACTTATGCATTATGCTGTAGGTTGTAGGATACGTAATGGAAGCATCATGTAACTTTATTTCACTCCAGGATCGTATAAGCAGAATTTATATCCAGAAATGGGAAAGAAGTGGCCTGGTCGGGAAAGACAAGAGGACTACTATTATCGTGACGTTTCCCTGTCCTTCATTGGAAAACTTTGACTTTCTTTTCAAGAAAGTAAATACTGTATGTACTAGTTCACTTCAGTTGACTCATTTTGACAAAACATTGAATTACGTACACATTTTTGTTTTTCTTTCTCTTCTTATGTCTTTTGAGACGGGAATGGGGCTTTTCCTTCGCTTTTCTATGTGCGTTACCGAAATACAAACCCAACTTATTCAATTACTATTACATACTTATATTGCGAATAGTAGCCATCATTTTCTTCCTTCCGTTCGTAAATACTATTAAAAAACTTTTCAACAATTACTTTTTACTGTCTATCCTACTTATATTGCGTTTTCTTTGTTATAGGTTGTTCTAGTAGTACCTGCTTAACAAATAAATGCGACCCTCGAGCAATGGGTCAAGTGAGGTCACATCTCCAAAGCGTTTTTGTTTCAAAAAGAAACGATAAATTATAGTTTTATAGCAATATTCAATTTTTCTCGACATGACGGGACAAAACTAAAGTTTTCTGGACTTGCTCTGGAAAAGTCTGATATATTACCTTTAGGTAGTTTGCTACTGTTACATACATACAGATAGTAGTACATAGTATGTGTCCGCACTTATACTTTTGGTAACCGACTTAAGCCGTTTTTTGAAAATTGCTTTTCTTCTGGAGTGGACTGGAGTGTCCTGTCCTGGCTTTTGTGTCGTGTCGTGTGTAGGATGTATTGGTATTAGTCTTCCTCTCGCTACATACTACATACTTAACTGACAAAGCTATTGTTTGAGTTTTTACAAGAGTTTCTCACGAAAAATCCGCGAGTTCGTTAGCTGAGAAGCTAATGGTGGAGTGTTGAACCTTTGCCAAACCTTTCATCTCTGTCAGATCTGTTTAATACTTGGAGCAACTTAGGAAATGGAAAAAGAGACAGGCCAGGCCAGGCTAAGCTGCAGTCGGGAAACAAGAAACATAACATCAACGCACAAGACATGTGCCTTTGAGACACTTTTCCGCTACAAATGTATGTGTGTACATAGATGATCATGTTCTTCCAAGCTTGTATGTATGCCTGGTGTTGCCCGGGTTCTACTTCTGTCGTTTAGCTTGACATCTACAATCTTCATCTATTTTTTCTAGGTGTGTTTTCCATTTAAAATGAGATTCTTATCAGAAACTGTATAGATATCTATAACATAGATTGTATTTAGAAAACTATGTTATGTGATGTGAATGGATAACTGATTGCTTGAGACGTATGTAGTTAAATAGAGCACAAATAGTGTTTATGTGGAGCACAATGCATTTTTACATTACCTTACTTACATCGTAGTGTAGTGTTAAGAAAATTCATTTGTTTTGCTAATGTTTCAAAATAGGAACTAGACAGTGAGCTAAAATAGATTGCACAAGGCAAAGGCAGCCAAACAAACAAAGAGAGTGCCTTAACGAGGCTTAATGTAAACTGAGCTAATCTCAAAACGAAACTTAAATCCAAAATGTACAGCTAAAAAGAAGTAGAACTTAGATAAGATCACTCAGGATTAGTTCAAAGTAGTTTGACTTACAGCTTAGCCACATCTTAAGTTTACATTTTCCTTTCCTTCGTCTCAGAGCTATTACTTACCTCTACTAACAAGTAGTAGCTATCTATTCCAGACTAGACTTGAGGAGATATTACGGAGATTGCATCTCTTTTCTGTTCACACGACAAAATCTCATCCCTCTTATCTTACACATTTGAGAATCTCCTTTAAAATACATTATACTATAAGGAATATAGTTAGTATAGGCTGATGTACTGTAAGTATGTTAGTTTACCTTTCAGTTTGAGTTATATGCTGACTTTGACGTGACATGACATCGCAAAATGTTCACAGTGTCTTTAAGTGTGTGTGCGTTGGGTAGACTACACACTTGAGGAAACTCCCGAATGTATTTTTACCTCTTACGGCTACAGACTTTTTACACTTGAACTCGTGTCTTCTCTCTACACATTATTTCCTGTCACGTATGCAACCATACGCTTTCTTTACATCCTAATCTTTCCTTCATAGCTATACTCTGCTTACTATTCTACGCAAAAATAGGCTCAATCTGCACCATTTTTGTATTTTTTATCGTTATTACAATAGTATTTCGCTAAGAACTAATGTTAAGTAATTATACTATAGGTTCCTATATGCAAATTCATTTTTATCCCATTAAATTCTTATTTAGTATGTAAATGAAATTGTAGTACCTGTATATTATATTGTGGTTAACTGTTTATAAGGCAAAGAGTACCACGTAAATCCAATGCAATGTTAAAATTCTATCATTATTGTTAGATTACATACGTTAACATGTAAGTAATTGTATGTGACTGGATGCTACATAGGTTACTATATATATATACCTAAATTATACTTATATGAGCACAAGGAAGATAATAATGGGATATTATAAAAGGAATTGTTAACATACCAATTTAAGTAAGCCAATGAAGAAGGCAGGCAGAGAAGTCAGGGAAAAGGGAACGAGTCCAGTCCACCAACCTAGAAAGATACAAAAGATAGAATGTAGTTAGTGTACGTGTCTTCTTCTGTTCACATTCTCTTTCTCTGTGTGTTATGTGATGTTGTAGTGAATTGAAGTGAGTGAAATGACGTTGTAGTGGAAACGTAATAGCATTCTGGAAAATGGAATGGCCTCTGTCCTCCTAACTCTCTACTTTCTTCACTCTAACAATAGTAAAAGCTGAGAAATACAGGAAAAGACATAAGCTACATAGAAAAGATATACTAGAATATATTCTCTGTATAATATGTGAGTCACACTTGCTATATGTATAATGTAGTACATAGTATAAGCATAAAGCAGGTAGGAGACATATATATAGAACACAAGAAAATCTAATATCATATCATCACTAAGGACAGAGAAGAAAAGCGAAGCACATTATTGCGCTTTTGCAAGACTAGCCCTATTATTATAGTATAAGATAGTACGTAACGTACCTACATAAGTAGTTAAGTTAGTTTAGTATCAGCAGGAGTAAAGAGATAGTCCAGATCTAAATCTAGAGATTGTACTCTACTTCTTGAGGATTTCCATTAGATTTCTGTTTTCAGTTCTATGTATCTGCTCTAGTTCTGCGGAGGATACCGACAGAAGTATATAGTATATATAAAATGGTATGTGGATGTTATGTAAGTACTTTGTAATTCCCTTGGACAGTATTAGATGTTCGTGCCTAGGAAAGTGGTTTGGTTTAGTTAGGAGATTCCAGTCCACTTTCTATGTAATGTGGAGGAATGAGAAAAGGAGTGAGAATTCACGGTGTGAAAACGAATGAAATGAAAGTGTAGTTACGTTACATTACGCTTAAGACTTTGCACTATGCTGTATAGGTAGCTCCTACAAATACTTCTACTACTTTCACTTACTTACACAACGTACTGTTACCATTACGTACTTTAGTACACATAGCTTCGGCTTCGTTGGATTTAGCTGAGAGGATGCGATGCAATGTGATGGGATGTCGGTAATATAACTAACCCATTTGTAGTAATGCTTTAATCCTACTCTACTCTTGTTCTGTTTTCTTGTTCAACAGATAAATATTATACAATTTTATACAATATTACGCTGGATTTAATAAAACGCCCCAATTTCCACACAAAGTAAAGTCATACGCACTCGTGGCCTTTTTTAGTACTAAACATTACAGAAATCGTTTTAACTCTCGATGAAATGGCCATAGTGTCTTAATGCTATTTTACTATACAGTGTTTCCTATTTAAAAACGTTAACCAGGGCATTGACACATTTTTCTGTGCAAAATCTTGGGTTAAGTTAAGCAGATAATAAAATATCATTTAACTTTTGGACGGACCGAATTAAAAATATTTCAATACAATTTGTTCCAAACAGAAAATTAATGAGCATACATATTATGGGCTCAGTTGAATGGAGCATTCTATTTATTACTAATTTTTGTGCAAAATGTTTCCACAAAATTAGTGTTGGCAGTTTCCATTGTGAGTAATTTCTAGTACGCAATTTCTAGTATACCTATAAAAGCATATATTAATTTAATTATCTGTGCTGCAAATAATATCAGGTACGAGTAGTAGGTATATAGGTAATAAGTAATTGTAGAAATGTCAGATCATGTATACGTAGGTTTATTGTATGTTTTACTGAGAATAGAATATTTATAACATAATTTACGTACATAAAGTTAGTGGGCTTGGAAAACGGTACAACTATGTATGCATAGAGATACGCATACATTCTGTAACATTGTTTATATATGTTTTATATATATTTATGGGCAAAACTACAATAAGTACAACCCACACTCATTTGAAGAAATGTCTCCTGAATATGCATGCATAGCTTTCACCAATGCATACAATTTTCTACTCGTCCTTACAATGCTACTTACTTACGCTAGTTTTTCTAGCTGAAACTTTGAGAAAGGGATGGAATAGAATTTCATGCTTAGGAAATAATGTAATACAAAAAAAAGAATTGTGAAGGAAAGTTTGCACAGCGCTGAGTGAGTTGTATTTGGTTCCCTTTCCATCGCTAGCAATGCCGAAGTTGAAGGAAAGAAAAATAAAGTGAAAGCAAAAGCAGAGTTTCACTTTCCGAGGAGTTTGAATCTTCTTCTTTGCCCTCTTTCTTGTCTATGTGTTAAGTAAGCGGAAAGGCGAGAACGAAATCTCCTCGCCTCAATGCTAAGACATAGATGAAAAAACAAGACCAGGGATTCTTTGCAGACCCGCCTTCATTTTAGGTTTCCGAAACTGAAACAGTTCTTTCTGTACTTCTCTAATGCAATACATTGCAATTGCTTTCTTTTTCTTTCTCCTTGTCTCTTTCAAGTGATAATACTATTTACCATGCAGTCCATGCAATACCGTGTCCTCCACGTGTTTATACGTAGACAGATACGGAACGAATCTTTCTTGGCATCTTATTTTCATTTCACAATTCATTTTCTAATAGAAGACCTAAACTATGCTTTATATTCGTATCTGCATGCAATAGTTTATTGATCCTTGCTTATTTTGTATATTCGTATATGAAGTACTAGGTATACACACTTATCGTGAGAGATACAAGAATATATTCCACATACACATACTTTTAACAATGTGACATTGCATGTGGGTGGAGGATCTATTTAGCACTAAAACATTTTCACATCCTCGCCACACTTCTTGGCGAATGTCAGTTTAGTTTGGTTTTTGGGCATATGAGGAAGAGCAAGAGATTTCCAGTCATTCTTAAGAACGGATACGATGAAGTGTGTATGTGAGAAAGATTCCTTAGTATGTCATTACACGCAATCTGTGTCTCTGTGCCTCTCCCACTAAAAATAGACGGGAAAGGAATGGAAACCATCTTTTGAAATTTGAAATGACTATGCATTGTATCGTTGCTTGGTATAAAATAGTGTAAGGGAGAAAGTGTATAAGAATATAGAAAGCTAAAAATTTTATTTCTTTAGAATAAAAATACGTATCATATGTATACTACTTATGTACGCTATATGTATAAAACTGCCAAGCCACCATATATATACAGCCCGCCCGAGTGAGTGTAATGTTGCATAATTGTAATATATCATTGTAAACATGAGGTGAAATGTTTAGGCAAAGGTTTCTATTAAAAAATTCACAAAGATTAGTTTGCTGTTTCTATGAATAAATCGCAAAACGTATTTTGTTGTTTCCATAGACAAATTATGGAAAAATACAGATAATTTATGTGTCTCTTGGCCATATTCGCAAAATTGATGTTGTTATTTCTATCAAAACTAGGCATCATAAGGACATGTTGCATACCAAGTTTCATCATTCTAAGTCAATGCGTTCTCGAGTTATCGTGCGGACGCACGGACGGACGCACGGAGAGACATTGCGATTAAATAAGCCAGCCTCGCACACTCGGGCGGGCTAAAAAATACACAATTTATTTCTGTGTTTTTATTGATAAATTCAAAGTTTGTTGTTTCTATGGCAAAATAACAATAGTTCTTGCCCCTTCCACTTAAACAATTAAATAATTTATACTATGAAATACATTTTGCTACTTATACCTAATGATTTAATATTCTCAACCCACATTTCAATCTGTAATGTATATCTCAAATTTTACTACACAGATTTAAAACGGCAAAATTCGACCCTCTCCATATACTCAACCCACATTTCAATCTGTAATGTATATCTCAAATTTTAAAACACAGATTTAAAACGGACAAATTCGACACTCTCAATATACTCAACCCACATTTCAATCTGTAATGTATATCTCAAATTTTACAACACAGATTTAAAACGGACAAATTCGACACTCTCAATATACTCAACCCACATTTCAATCTGTAATGTATATCTCAAATTTTACAACACAGATTTAAAACGGACAAATTCGACACTCTCAATATACTCAACCCACATTTCAATCTGTAATGTATATCTCAAATTTTACAACACAGATTTAAAACGGACAAATTCGACACTCTCAATATACTCAACCCACATTTCAATCTGTAATGTATATCTCAA
>JAQFYC010004281.1:0-17708 GCA_034694165.1 Tomocerus mixtus | reverse complement strand
TTTCTTTACAAAAACATGCAATAATCCCCCAATGGGGAACTAATTGGCCGTGGGATACTATTTCGTAAATTACGGTATATGCGGAATACGGACTAATAATATGCTTTGTAATAATAAATGTATAGTTGATATGATGATGGTGAGTGAGAAAGATGGGTAAAGTCAGATTATAGTGAGAGAGTTGAGTTGTGCTGCTATTGGATGTTATGTTATGTGAATAGTAGAGGAAAGGGATAAAATGATAAAATGACAAGATAAGAAACGGAGCATCCTAGGAATAAAGGGACTCTGGAAATTGGTGTCAAGACAGTCGTAGCAAAAGTGATAGGATCGTTATTTATAAGTGCAAGTCAGAGCTGGGGGCAACCAGAACAAGTTGAAACCAAGTCAAATCATCTACAATAGCGAGAGCTTTAGAATACAATATGTTATGTCATAACATTACATATATCTAGAGCTGTAGCTACACAACTTTAGACCTATGACATCTTTCCTACATACTCTAATAGTATTTCCTTACTTTACTTTACTTTCTTACGCTATTTGCATTTATTATATCTTCTGAATATTATGTTTAAATATGTTACTACATAGTTTCCAGACGTATAGCTACAGTACAGACATAGTTATTACAAAGTATACTAAACTATTGTATGTACATTTACTTTTCTCAACTGCTAAAAGATTGTATCAACCTGTCGAAAATAAAATTCATGGCGAGTCAAGAGATCACTTTATAATAGATCGTAAGCAGCTGGTACCTAAATCCCTGGATATCCTGGAAGTAGGCTTTAGAGAAATAAAAATATACAAATACTGTGAGTAAGTTGAGGTAGAATGATCTAATGGACCATTTTACATAATATTATTACTTGTCAATAAAACTTCAGCTTATTCGAATAATTTACATTGCGTACTACTGTGTGCGTATCATCAGTATACTATTTCTTATAACTCTTTACCTTTCACTTCAAAATACAATGATTAAAATCGCATGAGGTGCCCATAGGAGTGTATGCAAGATTTATTAAAATATTCTGTACAATTTTATACTAATTTACAATTTTTGACGAAATCTGTACTAGTTTTCACTTTAACTTTAACTACATACGCATTTAACAGATATAAATACATACGTGAGTACTGACCTATCTTCATCTTTGACAGACTCCAAAACGAACGCGGTGGCTGCCTGATTGTTTGCAATGATGTGGCATTCTTCTGAATCCGGGGAGGCGTCTTCTACGTCAATTTCCCCGTCGACGTCTCCATCACCGTCGCCTTCCCCCTCAACATCCCCGTCCAAGTCGACGTCCTCTTTGTCTATATCATCTCCCTCCTCCTACGTAGTCAGGTAGTCGTGCATGCATTCATACAGAATAAAAGTAGTTAGCATTTTAGTATTCATACATTTATAGACCTATTTGTAGGAAGTATACAAATTCTGGATTGTCCATGGGATATAGACAGGGAAAGTGAGTTGGAGTGACTGGAGGAATCTCCTACATAATTCTGCATGTCATGATACCTAATGCCTCCGTCCTTTTCTCATTCCAAATGCAAATTAAATAACTTTCTCTACAAGGGACTTAAAAGATTTTGAGTATTGCATTGGCCACGCCATCCCACAACATACCAGACCAACACCACACTCACTATGTGCAAAGTACTTCTGATACCTATTTGTATGTACAAATAGGAATGCAAGTATTTGTGTGTACTAAAAGTGGCTCAGTTGAAATATATACGTGTAGGAAACAAAATATAAGTTGTTAGAGGACTTTACAATTTGCGTAAGCGATAGATTCACTTTCTCTTTAGCATAACATATCGTAACATAAACCTACGCAGAGCAGAGTTTATTATATATTGAATTTAAATCTTTGAAATACAAAGGAATAGTGTGTTATACCGAATAATAAAGTTTTAGACGATAAAGTCTGGCCAACTTGGTTTTCCAAACCCTCTGGAAGGATTTATTTGGTTGGGAGAGCAGAGGACATACGCGCTGGTCTGGTCTACATAGTCTACATTGTACTTTGTACTTACTATTTCTATTACATAAAGGCCAGAGAGACTATTGTACCTACCTTTTCTTTTCCAGTAGTACTTGTACTGTGGAAAGGAAAAGCAAGACAATGGATTCTCTGGACAAATTGTCGTTCATGCGAGAGTGACACGGAAATTCCATTGTGCTAGTTTAAGATATTCTATGCATGCTCAAAACCCTTTCTGCATTTCCTTCGCTACTCATGCACATCAGCCACAACTGGAACTTACGTTACGTTATTCTATTCTACTTTGTACAACCTAAAAGTCCATATTCCTCTACCAGACCAGACTACACCGCGAAACCAATCCAATTTTACCAACCAGTTCGACTCGAGACAATTCCTCCTTTCAACAACTGTGATGTGGGGGCTTCCTATTCCTTTCCTACTCTAAATACCTTATAGGTACCTAGGTACATATGTAGGCTCCATTTAGGTATCAAGATGGGAAAGATTTGGCCACAACTTCGTTCAGCCTTGTCCTGATCTGGTCCTGTTCTCTTCTATGGCTTTCCCTAATACTGAATAGGTCACATGTAAGTTTAGCCAGCCAAAAATCATAGTCTGGACAAATTTCAGCCTCACATACGTTATGTCCCATTACTACGAAGGACTTTACATTCAGTTCGCATGGACATGATGGACATTTTGTGTATTGAATTCCAGAGTTGACAAAATGATCCAGAATTTTGATATTTTAATAAAATAAAAATAAAGGAGAATTCACTGGGCTATAAAGAACGAAATCTTAAATTCCCAGGTGGCTAAATTGTCAGGCACCTCTAAATAACACTGCGGACTAGAAAATAGAAAGTACGATTGGGTCAGGGGGAGATTGAACGAATGTCCTTATTTTGTTCCTATTATATTTATGTACGTTCTGAAAGTAGGTACTTAGGTACTCCGCTTACTTACTTACAAATCTACATTAGTACATAGCACGTTGTCCGTGAAAGCATTCATTCGCCATTTTCTACCTTTTTCTATGTATTCCATGCCAATTCCATCCAATCCCATCCTCATTTCATTCGAATTCATCCGAATTCATATTATATTTATATACCACAATTGAATTGAAAGCCATAATGGCTTTAGCACATCTACATACTTACTACACATACAATACAGTAATATTGGTAGGTACATTTTACATTTCATGACCATGTTGTGGTCTGCAACACAATAGAACAGAATGGAACACAACTCACAGGTTTCCTATAATTTATTTTATGTATTCTCCAAAATACCCACATTGTCAGCAGTGTAGTTAGCAACAATAATTTCCCTAACGTACTCCTATTAAATCCACATAAAGGTTTTACTTACAGAACACTAACACAACAGAACACAGTTACGTAGAAGATGAGGGATGGGATGGGAGGCTAGAATTTATTTTCTCTTTTGCATGTAAATCCAGGTTCCGTATCCCTCCAAAGCAAAATCCTCTTTTCTACGTATACTATACATATTTCATGATTTCACAGAGATTCACATGCATAATTCACGGACATACATTCATGTATGTATCTCTAATGTGTACTTTCTCCTTTCTAGGTCTACTTACTTAGGAAACCAAGGTCTAGCCATTCTTCCTGGCTGCGGAATAACATATTATACAGCTGAAATAAAATCTACATGAATTGATTGTATTTTTGAGATTACTGCAGCGAAGGAAAAGAATTATGTATAAAACATAATACGTATTAGTGTATAGAGAAATAGTGGTTCCATGTTTCTGCTAAATAGAAAGTACCTATGCATAAGTACAGTAAATAGAAAGTGCACAACAGCACAGAGTACGGTCCACAAGGGATGATGTGAACAAACAGTAACTTTCTGTTGAGTATTTGTTTCCATTATTTTCAAATAATACTTTTGCGTATTACGTATGTCTAGTTGTAGTGTAGTGTTGGGATTGGGACCAGTGTATAGGTATACTTACATATAGGACAGGACCAGAGAGGAGAAAGGGATACAAAAAATAAAATAGCTTAAAGCTGAGCCTTTGTTACCCGGGTAGAGTAAGTCTTATTATAACATGAATGAATCCGTGTACCTGACTGCCGCTGCCCGTATTTGTACATTTCTCATCCTCAAGATTACTCGTTTTGGGAACAGGAAGACTGGACGGACCCCCCAGTGCCGTTTCAGCTAATCTCTTCGTTTGAGCTATATTCTCAATCACAGTGCTGCCCTTCGTATTCCCCGCAGGTTTCCTTCCGCCTTGTGCTTTCTTCGCCCGCTCACGTATCACCTAAACGGAATAAACCATTTCTTCATTAGAACTGTTCAACTTTCACTTTTACTTTCTCCTGCAAAAGTAATTAGGCATTCCCAGAAAATAACTCTGCAAATATTTCATTATTATTTTCTACAATAAATTTCTCAGATCTTTATACTTATCTACTTATGCAATTAGCAAGCCAATAACAATCCAATAACTATATGCTATACCTAGTGTAAAGTAAAGTAATAGCCTAGTAGAAATATTATGAAAATAAAGATTTTGCTATGGTTTGCTATAGAGGTGTCAAAATAAATGGTTACATGAACATATTTGATTAATAGTTGGTATGCTACAGTATGGCATGGTACTTTACTTAATGTTAAGCCTAGTACGCTTAAGTCTTAAGAAATTCTCCTTCCCATCATATCCTGTGAAATATTATGTTGGAATCCTTAATACAAACTATTAGTTGAGTTTTATGTCAAATTTTGTATAGCGAGGTCTCAGTTACGTAGAAAGCGTTAGCGCTAGTCAATTTAGTAGGATTAGTTATCGGAGAAGTGATTTGACTGTAGTGAAGTGGAATGGAGAAAAAGTGTAAGTTAGGATGAGGATGGTCAAGCTGAGCTAAATCAGATCAGTGCAGTTCAATGCAAGCCAAGCGGAAAGTAACTCATCCAACCAGAACTTAGTTAACAGAGTAGACGATGAAGTCTCTTCCGTAATTGCCGAAAAGATAAGAAAGTTAGGAGAATATTAAGGGCTCCATTATATTGCTATGGGCTATACTATTTAGTATAGCTAGCACAAACTCTAAAGGACAAGACAAGTTGATTGAGACGAAGTTGCATTGCATCCGATCCGCGATCACATCTTCACATCACTATCACATCTCTTTCTATCTCATTCTATTTTTGATATACTTATCTACAACTGCGTCACGTCATGCCACACTATACACTATGCCAGTATGCAGACGATTTTTATTCTTGACACTAAAAATACCTACAGACACTAGTTTAGTATTTATGTACATACCTACTAATGTTTATAAGTATAGCACTGACGCTTACAGCTTGCATGAGAACAGGATCATTGTTGATGGGGTGGACGGATGGTGAGAATCTGTCTGTTGACTCACTCCTCTAATAATAAATTACAGTACATGACTTCACTAAATACTTCCAGAAACTATTCTTTGTTAATCCAGAAAAGCAGAAGCTGGGATTCATCTGCTGCACGCGGTCGGAAAAAATGATTCAATCCAAAAAACACAAGTTTTTCAAAAAAAATTAATTAATAATCCCTCATTACACCAAAATTTCATATAATAACCAAAACATGCTGAAAAATTATTTTTCCTGATGAAATGCTTTTTGTTGAAAAAGTTTTTCGAATATCGGGCAATCAATTTTTCTAATGACTAAATATACAGATAAGTACTGACAACTTGCTTTTAACCTAACCTGAGTAAACTATGCTTTTCACAGTAATTTTAGGGGTGAGCCTTAATGTATGTTGTGAGGTTACTTGGTCTGTTCTAAAAACGTAAAAAATGTAATTTAATAACCAAGGCAAGGAGTTCCCTGATATTCCTATACCATTGTGCATTACGTCCGACGGTGTGTATATATTGTAGTTATCTATGCACCTTCCTTACTTACAGAGGGTACCTACGTATGTAAAAACGAAAAAGACAATTCAATCTACTGTATAGGAGAAAATCGTGTCATGGTCTACGAAATACTTAAGACTCCTTCGACGAAACGGACTACAAACGTAGACCTCTTTCATTCATTTTCCACCATGTTTCTTCATTCCTTCTCAGTGTGTGTCTTATTCTATTTTGGGATATAGGAATATTGTAGAGAGAGGGAGAAAGGCCTAGAGCCCATATTTGATCTAATGAATGTTTTATGTGTGCAGACATTTATTATTTCCTCTGAGACTGAGGAGAATAAGTCAACGAAAGCCACAGAGCTGAACACTGAACAGAGATTCCAGCCACACGATCGCTGTTCCTTCTACTTAGTTACAACTTATACAACTACATACACTACACACATACAATTCTGAATTGCCAAAGCCAAGTCGAGTCCAAACCAAGAGAAAGAGTAGAAAAAGAGTTCTAGTTCTCCTTATTTGGAAAAAGTCGGTAAAAGAAAGAAAATCAGTCTATCTGTCTTAGAGAAGCATGTAGTTAAGAATAAGAGAGAAGAGTAGTCAGTAAGTAAGAGTATTCCTGATGCTTTCACTTCTTAGAACGCAAAAGAAGCTGAGTTGGAGCCACAAGCTGAGAGGAAGTGAACGTAGAAAAAGTTCGTGTAGCATAAGGACGCAATTAATCCCTGTAAGAACAGAAACTACATTCAGTTTTATTCTCCGTCCAACAAGAAAGAAAAAAAGAACTTTTCTTCTTTATATCATTACACTGTCCTGTCCTGGTACTGGTATGGCTTCTTTAGGATGTGCTAGTGAAACCATCTTGCTACCCGTTAAACAACTTCGGTCACGATTATCTAACTAACTGTTTCAATTCGCAGACGTGCTACAATTCAATGTAAGCCAATGACAAGAAAATAAAAGTTCTTAGTACACAGTACCTAAATAACTAACTACATATTTTAGCTACAAAAAACTATCTTTCTTTCCTAACTAATCTCATTGACAGGAATACATTTTTAAGATTATGTCTTACTTGTTACGCAATACATTTACAAATCTGAAGTTCTGGTTCTAATAATAGAAAGCGGAAATTCTTATTTAACAATTAAATAGAACTTTCCAGAAAGAACTCAAAAAATAATTAAAAACTCATTAAAAGTAATTAAGTAAATAGTTGAGGTAATCAGACTTTCCATTTCTACGACTGGAACAAGGCGCTATCCATCTAATAAAACACTTATGAAAGAAATCATCTGTTTACCAAGCGAGAGCAGGCCATGTTAGGTCAGGCGACATGATGAGGGTGATGAGATAGGCGGAAGGATAATAGAAAAAGCAATTTCTCTTTTTATATCATACTTTCCAGGAAAGATAGACTCCGTCACAAAGAGTACAATAGGAAATAGGAAAAGTAGAATAGCGGGAGAAAAACAAAAGTACACTTGAGCATTCAAGTGTCTTTCTTGTCTCCCTTGAATTGAATGGCTCTGTGGATGTGTACTTACTTTCTAACCCGTAGAGGGATGTAACTATTACTCTATAAATGAATATTATGATTGTCCAGAGAAAGAAGAGAGGAGCAGAGCAATGCAACAATCTCTCCAACTATCATCTTTCCATCTCTTCCTCTTTTTGGCTTGCGACAATAACTTTGAAAAAGATATGAGAGAAAGTAAGAGAAAGCAAGAGAAAGCAAGAGAAAGCGCTCCTTGCGAGCGAATGCACTTGAGCCCCGTAAATGTGAAATACTTAGCAACTTATTCTCTCTGTCTTCTAACAGAAAAGACTTAATCCAATCCTTTGTGCTACCCTCCTTTCTCCGTCAAGAGAACAAACTAAAGTAAGACTATTTCCCAAAAGGTAATCTTTCTCTAAACTAAAGTCAAAGTCAAATCCTACGCAGACACTTCTTTCCTACTTATACCTACAAACTACGTAGAAATTCCGACGGAGAAAGCACATGACTCCTCTAACTATTAGAGAAAGTAGACTTTAAACGCACTCGATGTATTCTAGTACATTTTACAGTAACAGTAAAATAATGTTAATACAAACTATCAAGTATCTTCTATTTTAAACGCATGACCATTTACTTCTTATATCTGTGAGTGTGTAATTAGTACATAGAATGCAGTAACTGATCTTACATAACATAAGTAAAGTTACCCAATAGGTATATAGTAAGTGCGCAGCTAGTTAAATAAACAATGGCATCTGTAGTGTAAATAGTTATGTATTAAGTATATTTTACAATCGATCAACTCTACTGATGATAAACAATTAAGGAATGAAACTTGAAAAGAATGAATTAGTGAAAGTTTTAAATCGTATTTATATGTAGGAAGAGAAAGCAAGATATGATATTTTAAATTTACTTGACGCATATGTATTAAGTACAAAGTTCTGAAAGTGTACAATTGTGATAGCGTATTGATAGCCTGCATTTTGGCGAACCTAACTGTTGTAAGTACACACGTAACAAAATAATTGCATACTGAATACGCAACAGCAATATAAAAGAATTTGACACCAAAAAACTAACATCCATTATCTGAAATAGAGAACTTAGGCAACTACGTATTATTTCTAATTCACTTAGGTTAGGTAACATTACCTGTAACAGTAACATAAACTGTTATCTCCACCCACACCCTCCCCCACATTTTTAACCTTTTTGTACGACATTAATGTGCCAAGAATAAATTTCTAGATAAACGAAAAGGAAACTACTACAAGCAAAAAGTATTGAGTAGCCCACCTACGTATATTTAGAAAAGTAAAATAGTTGCATGAAACGTGTAGTGTATTTGATAGCAAAGAAAGGGATGTAGAGGACTTACTTTGAAAATTCGGTAGTACAATACGACTAAAATGGCACAGGGGATGTAAAAAGAGCAGAGAGATGAGAAGAGAACAAAATATTTGTTATGGAAAGTGCATTCGGTCGGTAGGACTTCCTCTGTGGTGCTGTTCAGTCCGAGGACAATGGGCGAACCGACCAAACCAGAAAACACCCACACAAACAGAATTGTCACCCACACTCGCGTGTTGCTCTTGTGTTTGGCATACTTTATCGGTTGAGTCACTGCGATGAATCTGCAATACAAATACAAACAATACATAAATGCAGGTAATAAAAGTTTTACATTAATAATTATTATTCTATTGTTAAACTGACAATGACAAGTATACACAGCAACAGACAAAATGGTACATACTGAACTCGTACCTTCACAACCAATACAAAAAAGAAATATCTCTTTAGAATCATCAAATTAATAAAGATGATTATCGCGCAACCAGTTCCTTCTGTGTATTTTGAATGGAGATTTGTACTCAGGACTGTTTCTCACTGTTTGCCCCAAGTGGCGAAATTAGTTTATTGTCCCCACCTTGTACGAGGGGGGAGTAGCCATGATTATTTGACGCACCTTGTTCAGTAGTTAGTTTGAAGTTTGAACTAAATACTTATCAAAAGCTATTTAAAAGTCCCTTGCATGCTGGAGACCACTTTTGTAAAAACTTTCTCCGTTACAAGCATTCCTTTGACATGGTACTTATTACTGTATCCTACAAAATTATGTCACATAGTAAAACACTGTATTGCACAGCAAATATCATGTGACTTTACATAATCATTTCTGTTTGAAGTTTTATTTCGTTGGAAACTATGTACGTTCAAGGGAAACACTTTTGAACACAGATACTATAAAAGGATGAGATGGCAAATAAAACACTGCAAATAAAACGTAGCGCATACAAAAAATGTTTGTAACGAAATGTCATCATTATACAAACTCATTTTTCATTAGCGTAAATTTTCCTAACCCTATGTACTTAAGGAAGTCCCTATGTATGATTATAGTTGCTTCCTAGAAGTACAAACAAACAAAAATGAATACACTACTTAATATTTGCATTATAAAACGACAATAAACTTGCTCCTTTTAGATTCATTCTCGTGTACTCACTACGTCATGCTATAATCCGTTGTATAATATTTGCACAGTGAATGCAATGTATGCTCCCTGATCTGTTGTAGGATCCTTCCCTGCTTTGTGCTCAAAATGCGGACGTTTATTCAAAAGTAAATAATAAACATAGATACTAAATATGCGAGTATCTAAATACAGGGTATCATACAAGTATTATATTATATTGGATAAAGTATATAATTAATGCAGTGAGAGTTTCTGGAAATACTATTTATTTATTTACAGGTATGGGAAAAGTAGAAAAAGCTTAGAAGTGCAAGAGAATCCTTAATGTGCGCAACTATTTTCTTTGCTACAAATGCTTTCCCCTAGTTTCCAACAATCAAACATGCGTTTAAATATAAGTTACGTGGTACCCTGTATTCTGTATCCACAAATGTACCTACTAGATATGTATTTATGTATATAGATATGTTGCACTATCAGAGCATAACAAAAGTGAATGGAGTAAATAGTATATAGAGAAAGTAGGAGTAAGGAAGAGAAAGCAATGAGAATTGTGAGAGTAATGGAGAGTTGATGGGTAGTTGGATTGCTCGATGAATAAAAGTAATGTAAGAGAGAACGCCAAGCCAAGAGGTTCTCATGTTCATACATAAATATCTTCACTTTAGTAGAGACTCACTCACTTTCTCCGTCCGTTCTTCCCACTTTCTCTCGGCGATCTTTCATGTCGTGAATATTATTTTTATTTTATTCCTCGGCTCAGCCCTCTCATTCATTCGTTTATATGCAACGAGGCTGCCAGTGTAAATATTTCACTAGACGTTCCCTACACTTCCTTGGCATCGCATCTCTTCCAATGGCCCATGCATAACAAATACCCGACTTTCTCTATCTCCTAGGGCATCTATACACTTTCTCCTGTTACATTTGTATAATAATAATATAATACCTCAAGACTACTTACACACACAGTACACACACTAACGGCTTTCTCTACTGCCCACTTCAGACACACTTAAAATACACATAACCATAAGAAATAGCCTTCACTTTCATTGCCACGATCTACTGCAACTGAAATACTCTCCCCATATTATACTAACAGTAATAAACAACAATAATATTGTAAACGGCCGACACCGACACTACTACTTCCTAGTTATTAGTAGTAAAGTACATACATACATAGGTACTTACTGTGCAACTACCCACGCTCAAGGGTCTTGCACGTTTCTTTATTCTTTATCTCGTTAAATATAAAAATATTTGCATTTTAAATGGAAGATAAAATGCAACTATACATTAACAAACGACGAGATTGCTAAAAATTAAGTGGATGATCATGCAAAAATGTTAATGCAGTTTTATTTAAAGTACCTGCACCATATTCGACATTTTGAGTGCAGTTACTACATTGTTTTTGATATTACTCATTTGTGGCCTTGTAGTGTATGTACGAATTCTTTTTTTGCTAATTCGGTGCGTTTGACGTTGGAAATATAGCAAATTGGACTAATGTAGGCTAAAGCATGTGGATAGTTTGATGACTCATCCCATCATTGTTACAAATGACAGACATGTACATACATGAGTGATGAAAAGATCTTGTTATTAGCTAGTGATGATATAGGGATACATATCAGACATAAATTGGCAAAAATTGACCGTTTGTTTTATGGACTTGGACTGGAAATATAATCCTCTACTCTAATTAAATTAATTAATTTGCAATAAAACACAAGCCTTTCCTTTTTATGTTTATTTAACTAATCCACTATCTATCTAGTGAACATTAGTGAGATAAGGACTTGAAATAGTTTGTTTCTCTGGTCTTGTCTGGCTAGTCTGAGTGTTATGGTGGATGGTGTTACACTATATTTACTTTGTAACATGAGAGTAGCACATGTATCCCTATACCGTAGGATAGGAGAGGAATCTAAACAAATTGATTAATTGACACATTTACTATATACAATGGTATTAAAGGCTAAACAAGGCCTTGACATTATTGCCCGATCCCATTATCGTTAGCAGACAGTCAGTTAGCATGCCAAGAGCTCCTTTCAACTTACCGTTAACGCTAACTCTTTCACTCACTCACTCACAATAAGTAACAATACATTATGCCTCCTTCCATATAATACTTATTACAACAACGTATCTTCACAAAATTCAGATAAAGGCAACTCTCATTCTCTTTTCGATTTTTAGCAAGGCTTTTAGTATTTAGTTGCGTAGAAAAGAAAGCGTATCCTATTAGCATTGTGAAATGAAGAGCATTTTCCTTAGGAGTGTGGAAAAGCAAACTATTTAGTTTGTTGGAGGAGCACCCGTAAAATTATCCTAAGAGAAGAGCACTGGATAAAACAAATGTTGGTGGTAAGCCGTTCTTCATTATACTTTATGGCTACATACTTCATCATGAGAGCCCCGTATCACTAACACTAATAACACTATCGTCTGCAAAAGACATCATACTTTTACATCCCATCCCATTCTACTTTTATCTCTGTAACATGCACACATCTGTTTATGTCGGCACTGAACCTGCAAACTTATGCTCCTTGCCGTATTTTATGATTTAAGGGCTCGAAGTGGAATTTTCCTTGAAAGGGTCTTTATGAATGTCAATTAAATACTGAATAGTCTAAGGTCTACACATATTTAAATAGCTTAGAAATTTCAGGTTTATTTTTAATTACGCATGTCTTAATACCTAATATGTAACAATTTTTAATTGACAACAATGATCATTGTTAAGGACAATTCTTCAGTATTTCCCTTTAGCTAAATACAATTTGTATCTTGAATTGTAATGCAAACTGGAAAGTGCATTTTATGCAAGTGCACTTATCATTTTAGCTAAAATTAGGTACCTTAATATCTATTCTATTCTATGTACATACTTTGTGACATATGCGTCAAAGCGAAACTATGCAACAGTATTTCCCTGTGCCCATACTATGTCCTTGTATTTTTGCATCCACCAGCACTATACATAATTCATGAAATAAAATTCCTCTTTCCATTAGCATAGGTTTGATTAGATTGATCAGATCAGTGTACGGCCCTAGACAAGATAAATGTAGGCTACACCATTCAAAAAGATACTAGTAGTAATCCCACGTTCATACTTTGCCTTGAGATCACATATAGGTAATCTGCCAACCTGTATGAACAATAATTTGCATAGTGTACTGTATAAAGTGCAGTATAAGAACATAGCCGTCTATAAAACTAAAGCACAAAAATAATACCTATAATACTATACAGATGTATGATAGTATCTGTATAGTATAGATGTTTTTTGCTTCTTCAGTGGTAATAATTATTATCTATGTGTGCAGAGTGTGCACCATGCAAACAACATACATGAGTATATATAATATTAGTCTGCAGCAGGCAAGATTTTACTTTTACAATTATGGGAAAAAATTGAGATTGCAAGATGAAGACGAGACATTTTGTTGTCGGAAACCTTTTAAGCAAATTGTAGAGCTTGAGTGTATTGTATTAGTACATACTACGGCCTGATGTGTATTCTGCATAGAAGGAAATACGTAATAAAGTAGGAATGCAGCGCAAGTGTGCATGATGTATTTGTAGGCATAGAAGCAACTACTCTTCTGCACAACAGGGCAACAATCTGCTGAACAGTCATCGATTTATTTCACTTTTCAAGAATAATCTTTGAAAAGTGAAAAAATTGAAAAAAGAAAAATTGAGTGAATGAGAATAATAAAATATATGAGACAAAATGAAAATATTGAGGTGAAATAAATTAAAAGAATTAAATAAATGAAATTAATTGTTGTCATCAAGGATAGCGTTCCTATATTCGCTTAAAAGGGAAATACATGTCACGACCACTATTAAGTATTTCATTTTTTCACATAGAAGTGGGATGTGAAATATTTCGCGAAATATTTCATTTTTCTCTCTAATTATTTCAGGCGAAATATTTCGCGTGCCACGATTGCTGCTGATTAACTTTGCACTCCAGATTTTATATTTTTAAGGAACAACATAACCTTGTGTAAATCTATCTGTACATTTTGCATACATACATACGCACTAAAGGAACTTCTGATTTTCTTTTTACACAACCAAAAGTAATTTAGTTTGATCTAAACTTTTAACATTATTTTGATATAAAAATAAGTACAAAAACTCTAACGATAAGTAGCAGGCAACATGAAAAAGAGCAAAACGTCATACTTTCTCTTTGTAAAGGATATCTGGCCAAGATTTTATAAAACTGGAAGTAGAATACATAACTCTCGTTATTTTTACCAAAAATCAATGTTTTTGTTATTGGCATACATAGAAAAGGACTCGGTTTTGTCCAGAATCTTGCGAAATTCAACCTAATGGCAATATCCAATAAATAAGGAAAAGGATTTACCTGTCAATGCTGATGGCAACAAGATTGAGAATGGAAGAAGTGCTGCAGGTCACATCCATTGCAATGTAAAAGTCACAAAAGATTGGCATAAGTCCCCACTCCATGTTGTTAAACTGAAATAAAAATAGAATATGAAAAATCAATGCAATGCTTGTAGTATGAACATCATTTCTTTGGCATTCGTTTACATTACATCAATACAGAATATAGATCAACCATTTCATTTCAGTTCAGTTCACTGATTGTGAGTATTCGCATTTTCCTACGCAACAATATCTTCTATGCGATCGAATCAAGGTCTCTGGCTCCCATTTGCATTTTGGCTTACCCTTTCAGCTTGTTCTATTTAGTTTAACTAAATAAAGGTGTTCTGCATTTGTAAATCTTTTACCTTCATGTTACATACATCAGAATATATTTTGTGTTATTCATATCTGATCTACTAAGATTTGCATGATAAAGATAAATAGAAACATACTATAACCTAACTACAAATAGGATATCATCTTTAAGCCCTAATTACATTGTGGTCAGCAGGGAGAAATTACATTACTGTATTATACTATAGGTATGGTTTGGAACATGATTATATTATCATTAGAAAGTATCTCATCTGTAACTCATAGACTTGCTTTCTCTAATTTCCTGTACAGTGGTGTGCTATAGATGCCATACTTTACATCACGACCAAAAATCCCCGTTGCTTGCCTGTGATACACAGAAGAACATGAATGTAAATGTAAAATCCAAGTTCCCCAGTGCTAATGATGTATGTATATCTTGAATCTTGAATTACGAGCTGTGGTTTAGTGTTAGTGTACAGATAGTTCTACTTGGCACATAGTTCTCCACACAATCCCAAGCAGAGCAATGCAAACACAGTTTTCCAACGAAAGTATTGAAGGTAATTAAGAAAGTGGAGAGGAGAACAGACTGCAGTGGCAGTGTTACTAACTTCTACATGCCAACAAACAAGGAAACTAACTTATCTTCTTTTCCTAACTTACATACAGGATACTACCTACGTACCTACGTACTATTACTACATACAAATTACAAACTGGGTGGATATATCTTATCTGCCTAAAGATACTTGGAATAATTCATCCTCCACCAAACCACCTCAACCAACTTGCTTTCTCCTCCACTCCATTCTACTCTATATAACATAACTCACCCGAAGTGAATAGAACTTGGCTTCGAAGGCATTTGGCTACTCATTGATAAAACAAAGATTATATGCATTATAATAGTATTTATGTTCATCTCCCTTAAGTAAAACAATTAATTACTTACTCGAACAATGCTATCAATTTGATTTTCAAACATTATTGGCATCCATACAATTTTTGAAGTCTAATGCATAACGTAGCCAATAGGAAACATAGATATGTTTACACAGGTTCCCTGATTCACATAAAATGTTTATGTACTGTAAGTGTATTAATATTATTTGACCTATTATGTATACTGTATAATATAGTATGATTTTAGCAAAAAGCATTTTTTTTGTTCCGTAAGGTAAACAATTTGTTCCGTTCTCAGAATTCTCAGATTTTGATTGCATGATAAAGTCCAGAAGTTACGAGGAAAGGTATTTGGACGCATGAAAAATAGGATTATATTTATGTTGCATTACTTTATCATAGCACGAAATAACTATATACATCAAAATAAGTTGTCAAATAGGATTGTGCACAATAATCCTGAGAAATGTCGAAATGAATTCCCCATTTCTTGGGGCGTTTTCCAAAGATCTGTTGCCATTCGCTTTTTGAGGAAATGTGAAGCTCCTAAAGTGCCTACTGCTATTATTTTCTCGATTTCGATTGTACTAAATTCAGGAAATGTATGTAATTGTATGTATGTAAGGAATAAGGAAAGGAAAGAAGATTCCTTTGTATAAGAATATGTAGTAATATAATATTATTGTTAGATGGGATATTATTGTAGAGTACTTACATTATTTGTGTTTTATAGGGCATTCATTGCTAAGTAGATGTGCATATTGTAAGCTTTGAGTTTTATCCTTGAGTTGGTTGCTGTTGTGATAGGAAAGCAAACGTTATGTGTGAGGATATTATTGTTGAGCTTCACTCAAGCGAGGAAGATAGATGAGAGAGATTGTCACATGAAAGTGGTTTCCATGCATCACCCTATGCTTTATTCATGTAGTTGTCCATATCTTAGTGTGTCAGTACAGTAAGTACCTATTCTATGTATAAAGTATAAAGTAGTAGTCACATCCACAACCACATCAAAGTTATTCCCATCCTTCCAAAGGACACTGTAGGAATAAAATGCTTTTCATCTTATGTTCCCTATTTTTATTTTAGTATTATGTTAGGTCAGCTCGGTTGCTCTATATATTTACAGTATACAGTTCAGTACAAATGCTTTTATATCTCTATACGTACATCCGGAATCTTCTAAGTAGGATAAAACGCTTTATTATTTTACTTGCTTTGCTTTTGCTTTACAAAGGCTTTCCTATTTATACAACTACATACAACCAACAGCTATATTTATCTACTTATTTCTTTAAGATGATTACTTCTGCATCACTTGATCAAAAACCTGTTTTATTTCCTTTCTCCATGCATTCCTTCTCCATAAAACACATTATGGATTCCAACAGACCAGACCCCCACTTTTCTCTCTGGCTCTGGCTTGGAGCTAGCTGATTCAAATTGAAGATTGAAGTGGGTGGTTCTCGCTAGAATTTATATAGCTATGTATTTATTGGTGGCGATATGAATGCAGTGCGCCCATAAAACCAAATGACAAAAGAATTTGGATCATAAATTATTTATTAGTGACCTGATTCCTCGTTTGAGGGTTTGTGGAAACATTTAGCAACAGGGGAGTTGAATTACTAGGTAAACAGCTTTTTACGATTTATTTTTGTATTTTGTACTTAAAGTACAATTATTCTTAACAAGCTAAATAAACCATGGTTTCGGGTGGAATAGTCCCACCTGGGAATATTCCTAACTTTCCCGCCCGGGATGGTTCATTTTTAGGGCAAAAAGTGGGAAGATTCTGGGAAACTTATAATACATGTAATGTTAATATAACCTTGCCAATTCCCGATCTTCTCGGACGTCCGAAATTTTGGGGTGGGAAGTGGGAAATACCGAAACCATGAATAAAACCATGCTATACAAAACGCAAGAGCAGGCCGAGACATTTTTTCAAAATGTAGGTAAAATAACAATTTTTTCAAATACTATTATTGCTGTGCCGTTAAAACTGAATACCATAGTCATTAATGGTACAATTATTATGCACTTGCATTTTTAAGTCACCCTGTTATTAACCTACATAGATTTGAATTGAAATATTATTTATTTATTTATTTATTTATTTGTCGACAGGCCCACACTCGAGTACAAAGATGACAATTCGACTCGGGCCCA
>JAQFYC010004280.1:0-17714 GCA_034694165.1 Tomocerus mixtus | reverse complement strand
CATTTTCAATGTATTTGTGTGCTAACTTTTGACTTCTTGACACTTCCCAAACATGGGTGGCACGAATGACAAGGTAAATGATCCAGGTCATAGGCTAATTAAAAAAACTTTGCTTATTTTTGCCATTTTAGCCAAAATATGGAGTTTTATGAAATGCTATGAGGGGGCGGCTGTGCCAGTAAACACCATCCGTACTAATGGCTATTATACTACTCGAACTATTATACCACAGCCGCCCCCTCATTCATAAAACTCCATATTTTGGCTAAAATGGCAAAAATAAGCAAAGTTTTTTTAATTAGCCAATGACCTGGATCATTTACCTTGTCATTCGTATCACCCATGTTTGGGAAGTGTCAAGAAGTCAAAAGTTAGCACACAAATACATTGAAAATGAACTGTCGTTGTAGGAATTCAATGTTGCCAGTGTGGTATGGTTTCTATACTCCCCCCACACACCAAAATATTGTGTAACATCGACATAATATGACTATGCGATGCGATGCAATAACTTATATCCTACACGCAGCAGAAACGTTTAGGCACGAGTTTATACATAGAAGGCAGGCAGAGAGGGGGAAAAGTATTATTGGTATACATAATTTATGTACATGTAGGTATCGCATCGGTGAGGTGATGGTTTTATTGTATTTTACGGTATAATATGTACATACCTATCCGTCTTTTAATATGCATGCGCATGTAGTCTTATAGGCCTTTCAATAGTTGTATTTCTTATGTATCCCAATTTTGCGTTTTAACATTAGTGTATACATTCAATAGTGCATACACTGCACTGTAGTGTTAAAACGCAAAATTGGGGTACAAAAGAAATACCTCTTTAATAGAGGGGACTTAAGGACTACTACTGGTTGTATGTCGACTAGAAATTGAACTGGAGCACGCCATTCGCATCCGTTCATTGCATTGGTGGATGAACAGATATTACTTTCTCCGAGTTTCTCTCTCCGTGTTATTCTTATGGAGAAAAAAATGATTTTTGTAGAGATGAGATCGAAATTTTGGCTCATCGTACAAAGTAGAGATTAGGGTAGTTCGAAAGAGCACAGAATTTTCTAGGAGGCTTGAGGGCGATATTTGCACTTTATTGCTAATAAGTGCCTTTTAAATAAGGTTAAATACCTCTTCCCATGTAAACCCCTACTCAAAACTTTTTTCAAAAATTGGTTTGGGCCATAAAAATTATCTAAATTAAAAAAATCTCCCTCTAGCCCCCTAGACAGAAAGATTATCTTTCAGAATATTATGCTACTCGTTTTTGTCTAACTTGCTCTGGGGTGACTCGTTCTCATCTCCGTCGAGACTGCCCACCCCTCCTTAAACTGAGCTGCACTGACTCAGAGTCCGAGGCGAGATCGAGAGAGAGACTGAGTTATATAGGTCCAGCAGCAGCACCAGTATGTACCTGCTGGTACTATAAGTACAAGTTTCTCATATACTAGGAGGACTCAAAGATAGACTCACAGGTCACAGTATAGTACTCGGAGCCAGTATAATAATAATTGTAGCATAATATGCATTATGCATATGATGGCATATTATATATGTAAGTATATGTTTAAAAGACTGAAAAATACACGTATTTATACCTATTACGTAACGCATTGTTAATGTGTTGTGTATGATAGATAGGTAATAGGTAGTAAATATTATTATTGAGCTACATAAAATAAAATACTTCTTAAATCATCAAAGTTGGTAAATAGTAAATAGTAGTGCAAGAGTGCAACTGCAGTGTGGGTCGTTTCTGACGTGAGTAGTGGTCTACTAGTAATGTAGAGACTCTCAGTGTTTACATAAATATGAGTTTGTATAATGTCATGAAACAAAAATAAAATGTTCTTCAAGAAAATTAATAATTACAATTTTATTTTTAGATGTTAGTTATTTAGTAGCAGTGCTTTTGAAGTTACCATATTATTATTATACACTACAGACTACAGCAGCTATTTAATCTCAGTGTGGTTATTGTTATTGGTTATATTTCATGCTTTTGAATTGAAGTTAAACTGATAATTCGACAAAAGGTCCCAAAACTAGTGACTAGGACTAGACAACTTACCACTACTAACAGTACCAGTAATTAGTTGGTTGTGCCCCTGTCCATCAGCAAACATTATTATCACAATCAACAATCAAGAGAACAAGTATACCCGGACTAAGTTGTAAGTATAATAAATGTTAATTATTAACAATCAACAATTAACTAAGTAGTAAGTACTAATAAAATATTTACTGTATTATTTGTATCGTCGTGTTTGTATTCTGTGTGTATGCCCAAAACTTTTGTTTTCTTTTTTGCGGATATTTTTTAATATTGTATAATGTACATTATTATATAATTTGTTACAGGTGAAGGGACGACTCGTTTACACTGTCAAAATGGATAGAAATAATCAGCAAACTACTATCAAACAACAGCCTCCTTCAAAAATATATGAACTCCTGGCAAATTCGGGAAATCCTGGGCAAGGACTTGAAATGATGATGCGGACGTTGGAAAACGAAGCAAATATAATTAACGCTTCCCATGAAAATATTATACGCAATAACCAATCGCTTCAACATAATCAACAAAACAGTACCAATAATGGCAACGAAGCAGAAGTTTTGGGCGATAATGGGGCTAATTCAACGCTTGAATTGCATCCAAGTATCGTACTGCAAAATTTAGGTCTAGGGGATGAAGTAACTGAAGATAGACCACATATGTGTCAAATATGCAATGCAACCTACAAAACTAGGACCCATTTGCGAAGACATATGTTTGTACATCTTTCAAACCGGCCATACCCATGTACTGAGTGTGGTAAAGGTTTCAACAGAAAAGAGCATCTGAATAAGCATATCGAAGCTGTCCACAGTGGAACAAAATATAAGGTAATTTACATAAACATTGGTTTGGTATACATTTTGGAAAATAAATGAAAATGATGAAAATAAAAAGATCTTTCTGTTTAAAACAGTGTGAATACTGTGGTAAAGAGATATCGAGAAAAGACCATCTCTCCAGGCATATTAAAAATATGCACACTTCCATTGTGGGAGTTTCCTTAAAGGTATTCAAATAAATAAATAATAGATATGGTAGAACACATTATTATTGTAATCTAACAGTACACTTAACACTTTCAGTTTTTTCTCGCTTACCTACTTTGCTTTCTTGTAACTACATTTTTATTTTAATATACGTCCCCGGCAAGTCACCAAAATGTGTCACCAATACCAATGCCAAAAGAGAACTTCGGTCAAACGTGTATACGGTCCCCGGGTAGTATCCACCTTTCAGATCTCCCCAACAAATAGCACTTAGGCTTAGTTTTGTTAAAATTAAAAGAGGGTATTAAAATAAATCCAATAAATCAATAAATTGTTTGGGGTTTCGGGATTTATGCTGAACCTTATAATAGCTTCTCAGTTTTCTTTTGCTAATTATGAAGTGTACGTTTTCGTAAATAAAATCTTAATATTCCTGTCCTTTCTTATTTTTGTCTTTGCAGACTGAACATTGCTCCGATGACCAAACAATTCTTAAAGTGCAGCTTCCATGTGGGCAGAAACAAAAGGCCCAGTTGTCATTTATTCCTCCCAACTACTCACCACCGGGTAGCCCATGCAGTAATGGAAGTGTGATTGGAGATACGATAATTACGCCAATTCAGAACGCTTACAGTCAAAAGACAGCTCGATTTAAAACAATAACTCAACAGCAACATATACCATCTGGTCAATCCATGATGCTACCCGGAGACATGATGGTGACACCAACAATGATAACATCTAAGTCATCAGTAACCCCCAGAAATCAGAACAACAATGGATTGTCGGCCTCAATGACGCAGATTAGTGTATTTTCTCATAATCGAAATTCGTTAAACAATTCTGGGCAAGCCAGTGATAAGAAAATGTTACTTCAGCTCTTTACATGTTCAGAATGTTCAGCCACATTTACTAATGAAAAAGATTTAACTATTCATTCTCGAACACATAAACCACAGCCTTACAAATGTGCTGAGTGCCCCAGAGCGTATACAAGAAGAGAAAAGCTTACAGAACACATTCGTTGTTTTCACCAAGGTCAAAAATTTACCTGTGACTATTGTGGAAAAGAACTTTCTAGGTAAATGAGGGAGAAAAAAAAAGAAACCGATAGATATTATTTTACACATTTAGTAAATTAAAAACCTTATTTTTAACCATTTAGGAAGGATCATGTACTTCGACACGTGAGGAGTGTACATCCAGAAGTGCTGGCAAATCGATTTGTTACGGTAAGCAAACGATATCTCACTCAACTGTCTAATATAAATTACTTTTTTGTTACGATCTGCTATAAAACGTTGCTTTGTTTTTGTTTTCCATTTGTTTACAGATGACTGAAGGGGATCTTGATGGAAATGGTAATGGCCAACTTCGCAATTCTACGCCTTTACAGGGAAACAATGGAAGTAACATTCCTTCTATTGGGGAAATGGGAGTACTGCTTCGAAGTGTCTGTCACATTTGTCTCAAAGTTTTTGGTACCAGCTATCATTTAAGTAGACATATAGAATCCTGCCACAATGGGGACATTCGGCCTTATGGTATGGCTTAAATATTTATTTGTTTAACTTATAGATATAGCTATGATAATATTACGCACCAAGTTGACAGGATTTAGTATTGTTTTAGCATAAATATGCGTAGTATGTACTCTTCTCTACTCATTAATTTGTATATTTTATCAATTTCCCAATAGCATGTTCCGCTTGTTCGAAGCAATTTAAACGAAAAGATCATTTGACGAAGCACATGAAGTCGCATTGTCCCAGTATGAGAGAGTCTTCTAATAATGCCGCCAGGGTGACTTCCGGAGTCAATATCAGTATGGAAATTCAGAATACGAGTAACATTGGCGTAGATAATTCTACAAGTCTCAACAATTTAGACGTAGATTTGGCAGGAATACATCCCGACGCAATAGATTCGCTTCAAATTGAAATGATGAGTCCTGGTGACGAAGACGAAGAGAACGCTGTAAAACGGTCACGGCAGTCGACAGGAAATAAAAACACCGACAACGATGATGACGGCGGACTTGGAAATGACGAACGAGTTGAAGTAAAGATGAAGTATGGTGACGGAATACCGGTTATTGTTGAAAGAAGAGACAATGTTGGTGGCAAAGCTAGTGAAAATTCTAGTGTTGTTGATAATGACTTTAGTTTAGTAATGAATTCCTTTTTAGACAGCGGATCACAAGTAACTACTAATCATAATGGAAACAGTAATATAAAAGCTGAAATTGCTCAGTTAATTCAAGTCTCCAATGCTGTCAATGAAGGGAACACTTCTCAAAGACATCTACGATATTTATGTGATCGCTGTCATAAAGAATTTACAAACAGAGGTAGGCTAGAGGAGCATCTGCAAGATCATTGTAGCGATAAAATAATGAGGCCTTTAAATAATGTTCAAAATGCAAATGTAGTAACTCAGACCCACTCGCAGCAACATATTCAACAAACTTTACATCAAACAAATATCAGCACTTCAAACAACTCATGGGGTCAGTAATAATGTGTATAGTGTAATTTGCAATTTTGAAAAGACGAGCTGCGAAAGAAAGAGCTTCCACAACATGGGGGACAGTAGAATTGAATATTTGTAAATTATATAGGCAATAACTTATCCTACCGTGAGATACTAAATATCTTCGTTACCTCTATAATATAGTTTATCGTGACAAATGTTTATATAAAAAGACAAGTTCAATAATTTTTATTTATTTATCCTTACAAACCTTTTCTGTCATTTAGCTTTAAAATGTATGCGATATTCGCTAAATAAGTTAAGATAAGCAACTAACTGTGTAACGTATTGCCATTTTTCACATTTTTGAATTTTTGAAAGACTGGATTTATCTAAAAGTAATGAGGTAGTATTAATCTGAAAGTGTAAGGGGACATGTGGCAGTTTAGTAAATTAAATATTGTTTGTGTACTAAATGGCTTAAATTGTTGAACTTACGATTATAATATAACCCGCCTCACGATCTACCGCTAATGTTGAACACATATTGGTGTAGTTTTTTTTTTGTAGCTTTTCATTGATTATAAAATGTTACTTTCATTAGTCAGACAGATCTTTAATTGTAGATAACATAGGATCGGCAAACGATAATTAGATTGCTTTTGGCTTTTCTCAGTTGCCGGAAGACGTTTATGTATGTAATAAATGTATGAAGTGTTTTATAGCAGCTAACCGAATCGTTCCCACATATATTTATTTATATACGCATTACTATTACTTGTGTACTTTATATTTACAGTTGTTTATGTTGTATCCATTTTCTTGCTAACATATCGTGATGAAATTATTCGCAAAGTAATCATGAAATTACGTTAGCAATTTTGACTGTATTAAATTGTGTCCAGTTCATATATATTTAACGAAGTTATGTAATAAGCACTTTGTGTACAACATTTTAGTTGTCTTTAAGAAACAAAGGTAAACCCATAATCTAAATCTATGTAATCAACTAAATCAACATTATTCTAGTATGTAGCATAGAATTATGTTCAAAAAACAGTTTACTCCAAATTGCAAATTTTGATGGTAGTAAACTTGTTGTGCTCTTTCAGCCTTATGTCAACTTAATATTCGTATAATTAAAGTACTTAAACTTTTCCATTATAAAAATGTAGTTTACTAAATTATTTGTGTTACCTTCTTTTTGTATGAGTCGAGTGATATAAATATATTGTAATGTGAATAACCGCAATAGAAAATTAATTCGTTGTTTTCTATTCAAATACTCTGCGTCTGAAGAGCATGGAATGCATTGTCGAAGAAACTTATTAAAATCTTCAATTGTGTGCACTTGTGCACCCCGGGGTAGAGAAAGTCATACTTTACCACATTAGTTTGCGTTCAAACAAAATCCATAGTGCAGCACTTTGTGCTATTATTTGGGATGTTACAGCGGGCTAAAAAATATGGACTTTCATTGAAAGTATTTGTGAAAGTTTTAAGTTATATTTTCATGTAAAAAGATAAAGCAAACCTTACATATATTTCAAAGTCAATGAGAAGCATTTACAACTCGCAAATACTTCATTCTTTTTAGATTTCAAAGTTTATTTTATTGAATTTTACTAGCACCTTTTTACATCATAGCTAGAAACGTACACAATGTAACCACAAAGCCATACCAATACTCGCTATAATTAATAAAAATAAAAATGTGGATACTGTGTTGGACTGTGACTAGAATGGTTGTATTTCACATAAAGAACTGCTTGTAGTAGCCGTGTCGTTTTGGTGAGTCCGCATATGCTTTTTAAAATTACTCTTGTTCAAAATAGTTCGGGGGCAAAGAGTGCATTGAAAGAATTCACCTGTATGCGTTTTAGAATGGTCATCCAAATATTGTTTTCTGAGAAATGGTTTACCACATATTTGGCATTGATAAGGCTTTTCCCCTGTATGCCTTCGGGTATGTAGGTCCAAACTATACTTATCTTTCATATTCTGACCACAGATTTCACAAAAGAATGAAATTTCTTTGGTGTGCACCAGTTTTACATGGTGGTTTAATGAATACTTAGAGTTGAATTTTCTTGTACATGAGTCATAATTACATTGAAGTTGCTCCCCGTTGTGTATTTTCATATGATGTTTCAGGTGAGTTTGCCGGGTGTAAGTTTTTCCACAAACTGTGCACAGATGAGGTCTTGTACGTCTTTCTTCGTGTCTTCGTACATGTTTGTTCAACTCGATTTTCATTTTAAACTTCTTTGGACACAACTGACATTCAAAAGGAGTTTCCTTAGTGTGAGCCGAAATGGTATGTCTGTGCAGACTAATTTTGGTTTTACAAACGCGGTCACAATATTGGCATTTGTAGCTAGCAGATGCATGAAGCTTCACATGTTGCTTGTGGGTTTCTTTATTTAATAATGTCTTTCCACAAATGTTGCACACAAGGCCTTCCTGATGTGTATGGATTTGAGCATGGTATGTAAAAGCCCTTGGTGTTTTAAGTATTTTCATACAAAATCTACACTGGTAAGTCTTAATTACAACAGCACTTTTGGTACATTGAATTTCACCTTCGTTTACATGCGCTTTCACATGGGATTTTATTTCTTTGAAGTCATTGGTTGAATGTTCACATACAGAACACTTGTATACTTTTATACTAGTAGCTTGATTTTCTGATAATTTTTTTCCAATACTAGTCTTCTTCGCCAACATATTTGTGGTCTTTTTGCTGCTATTTTTGACCCGATTTCTTGATTGATGAGATGTTTTTCGATAGACTGATGGGAGACCTGTCCGAAAACAAATAACTAATTGTAAGATTACTTTCGAAATTAATTATATCAATAAACTGATGACTTACAATACGTAATATTAATTGCTAGGATATAAAATTACAATGGATCTCAATTGCTTTTTCCCAATGCAATACATACACAAGGCATTTGTAACTATTACTAATTGTAGATACCTACTATACATACTAACGGCAAGAGAAATAATATAGTAATCAGCTAGCAATAACTTGGCATATAACTTTCCCCATTCGGCTTTCACCATGCAATTTTCACAAATACTTTCTTAGTAGTACATACATGTATTGGCGGCCCCCTGGGACAACTATACAACCCTACAAACCCAATTCAGGACTTATTAGTAAGCTCGTGTAGTAAAAGTGACTTTCTCTGCTTTGCGGTGCCCACAATGCAATGTAAATTTTATGATATAATCGGTTATAGTGTATACTAACGGCATGTGCAGGTGCTAGGTGGCGAAAGGAAAATTAATTACAAAGCCTGCACACATCCAAATATAATTATATGTAGCTGCTTTCTCTTTTTACTTAGTAACGCAATGTAAAACTTTCACAAATACTTTCACTTTGAGTCCAAATTAAGTTGACGATCTACAATAAGTAGTAATAATAATTATTGTACTGTACTCGCTAGACATACACCTATGGGTAGTCGGACGGAAGGATGGTGCACCGAACAGGTATTTTGTAGACGCAAAAAGTACTTACGCTTCAGCTTTATATGAAGTCCTCGGAGAAGAATGGTATTTTCATATCCGGATGAATTGGTAAATCGGGTCAATGTATCTAAAATTTAAGCAATATAATATAGGACTGGTTAGCAATTGAGCCTCCATATTAAATGTGCAAGTGTATTGCTTTAATATATTAATTACGTATTCCACAGAATACACACATTTTGCATGTACTATGTACGCATAGATAATTATGCCAATATCAGTACCTGGCTTGTACTGTACTTGTCCAGGAGAATTGGAAGAATAACCTTCTAAACCAATTGCATAGCTTTCTGTTATCGGTGCAATATCGGTGTCTTCATAATAATACTCAGTCTCGTTCTCTGCATAATTAGCTGGCATAATATTCTGCTCTTCTTTAGCTGGAATGCTACATATGGACATGGGCATAGTTGAACTGACATTTTCATTTGTCCTGGAATCGTTATTTGGAAATTCTTGAGCTTCGTCTTTGATATTAAGTTTTCTAAATTTAATTACTTCATTGGTAAACGCACGGATAAGCGCCTTCATAGATCTCTGCAAATCTTGCATCTGTCTATTTACTTCAAATATCTTTTCTGCAGATGTGTAACACGAGTAGCATACTAATGGAGGAGCTTGGTTTAAAAGGCAACTCCATTGGAAATTTTTCCAAAATTTTACTGAGCGTAAATACTTTGAGCAAGCTGAAAATATATTTTGTGATTTTTTTAATTGGTGATAATATGTTAGTTTCTCTTTGTCATCTTGACATCTTAAACAAAATATACAAACATTTGCATATGCGCCCGTGTTAGCATTGGTATTGTCGTTGTCGCTGATACTGTTTTCTTCCATGATTAGTTCTAAATAAATATCTGTAAAAGCACTTTTGTTAGTGTTCGCTTAGAAGCGTACAAATTCCGGAGAGATAATAAACGTAGTGTGGCAGGCAAGTATAGATATTCTCATTTCAATCAACTTTAAATTAAGTATTCATCTTGGAATCCAAGGCAGACATGTGTGACAGGTCCCTCATATACCTTCCCGATCCCGAGTCTTATTAAAAATTGTTGATGAGCCACCACCGTGGTCTAATATTTTGATTTTGACTTTTTGCAAGTAAAAGTTTCTCGCGGGTATTGGCTCGATACACAAGGTGACCAGATTTCGTTGCTGCTTCTGCACTCTTCAAAGCTCATCTAGTTTAACTCCAACAGTCATGTAATTTTTCCAAGAAAATTCTGTACCTTTACTGTATAATTGGTTGTTTTTACTGTCTAGGTCTACTATATAATATACATTGCATATTACATAAAATATGTTACCTAAGTACGTTTATAATGCAAAGAGATAAAGAGATAAGATAAATCTTTAAAGGTATGAACTTTTCATAAAACATTCCCGATAATCATTAAATAGGCAAAAATCTTTGTACCAACTGAATTTAAGTCAAGATGAGAAATATCAGGCTCCGTACGTGGAAGAGTAGATTTCTATTTACGTTACTTTTACATGTGACATGCAACTATTTTAAGCATTAATATTTCAGCTTTTACACATGCATGTAAATATAGGTAACAATATCTCTTTTTAACATAAATAACGTAAGTAAGAATATGCCTTAGCAGTTAGCTCAGGTACTTACTAATCTTAAGAAATTACCTGTACCATCAAAAATGGCCAAAATCTGATTTAGCTTAATAATGTCTAGCTATATACACCAAGCAACTTCCAGTGCAGTGTGGGAAAACGATTCCACACACTATGACTATAATATCAACTACTATAATCTCTATGCTAATACTATATAAGAAGAGCATAATATTCAGTCTCACATACATGCACATCTTTGCTTCATTTACTACACTTGTTTAAAACTTTATTAAAGTGTCTGCCTGCAACGAGGCAATCGAATCGACTAAATTCATTGAAAATTGAAACTCATTAGTTAGTTTGTTTAGTAGAATTTTGATCGAAAAGACATGATATCTGTAACTGCTGTGGAATCTTGATTATAATATTATATTGATATAATCTTTGCATCTTATCTTATCTTGCATCCATACAGGTAAGTATTTAGGTAACAGTAAGCCATAAGAGTAGAATATGCAATACCTATTTATTGTTGTTGTCTGTAACTTAATCTTAATAGACTCATCTTTATAATCAATTTTGTTTCTTATTCCAGTACATTTTGAGGATGTAAGTTTATTTTATTTGCAGATATCTGGACAAGCGTATCTATTCGAGTCACATCCTCACTTCACTATTATTAGTGTTAAGAAGACTGTGATCATGTCGGAAACAGTAAAAGCGTTATCTACTACCCGGCAGCGCCTTAGTGTTGGAGAGATTAGTCGACGTGAAAAAACTATTGCGTCAACACCAAAGAAGCCTGTTAGATCAACTGTTGTAAATCCCAAAGAAATAGATTGGTATGTTTGTGTTTGTTGTGGTTGGTGTTTTCACTGCATGCTTGAATTATATCTAAAAATATTTACAGTATATACATATATATTTAAACCAGTTCACGAGTAATTAATATGTTATTAATCTTCTTGTTATTGACTTGTTTGTATGCATACATATAAAAGGTATCACTAATTATTTTTTCGTTAGGCCGGAAGTGGATACGGAAGGAACAGCTATAATTTTAGGATTAATAGAAAGGTTTGCACAGCTATTCAGATACATAAGTGCCAAAGCATAATTGCCAAATGAACTATAAACGCAATCACAATCAATATTGTATGTAATTTTGCAGATTGGGAAAGTATTTGAAGATACCACATAGAAAAGTTCCGTTGAATGAAATCAGAACTGTTAAAAAGTCAGACAGAAAGGAGTTTCGACACGATTGGACTTCCAAACATGCCGTTCAAGTGGGATACGATATTGGCAATTACATTACTTTAAGGTGCATTAAATACTAGTATTTAAAAAAACAGTTATTTAAATATAATAATTTAAACTCATATTAGGTTGGAAATGATACCGATGTTTTATATTGTGTAATTAGTAATGTGTATTAGTATTGTGTCAAACAATAAACAATTTAGTTCTATTTTCTGTGTATATGCTCTATGGTTAAACTAACTATTATATCTACAATTTGTGATAAATATTGGTTTAATAACATTATGGCTAAGATTACGCGTATGCAAATATATAGTTATGTATAAATTATATTTTTAAATCGTTTATGTACAGATCATGCCTCATCATCGGAGTGAATTGTGTCTCCAAAGCATTGGAAACCGATGGTCTTGCAGCCGCTATTATTGAGAAAAATGTTAATCCTCCAATAATTACAAAGCTGCTGATTCCTTTGGCGGACTCTAGAAATATTCCAATAATTGCAATCGATGGACTGAATTCAGCTTTTCAATATCATGCTGGCATGAGATGTATAGCTCTTGGACTTAAAGTAAGTTGATAACAATTGGAACAATGCATTTGCAAATTATTTTCTTAAGACGGGAGTGGATACTAAATTGGTTGACTTCGTGACAAGAAAATAAAATTAATAAAAGACTTTCTTTTACAGAAAAGTTGTGAGGAGGAAACAAACACATTTCACCCATTGCTGACAGCGGTTAAATATCATTTGACATTAGCTGAGGAAGCAAAGTCAAAAATTCTAGAATTAGAGTCAGTACCCTATTCAGAATCGTTCAATCTGTTAACTCCTGGATCATCTGAGTCTTCCTCTGAAAAGCGACAATCTTCAAAAACTGATTTTGCCTTAAAACCTACGAAAATTCGCAAAGTGACCCCAAAAAGTGACCAATAAAATCATCTAAATCACACTTTTATTTTAATTGAATAGCTTACACTTATAAATTCTTGTAGAGTAAACTTTATGTATACATACACTAGACGCTTATTGATCATGATCATAACGGATCCAAATTAATTAAGATGCTTATAACCTGGGTTCCTCGCTGGTGCTCAAATCAAGATATATTGAAAAGCTACATGTGAAAAATCGAAGTGATAATGATTAATTATATGTTAATAATACAGATTATATCGATCGATAACATTATATATTTCGAAATCGTTGTGCAACAGAAATAAAATATTCGCTAATATATTTGTGTATTAAGTTCCATAATGAAAGTATAATGAATAAAATCAAGTATGTGACTTATTATTATGCTTGAAGAACCGTTTTGGTAGTATTTCTTACATCTATTAACCAACCAATTTTTCATGTCGATAAATTCATTTTCAATCCTTAAAATGTGTGGGGCAGAGGCAGTTAATAGGGTTACATATTATATGCTATGATATTAGCCTAATGCATTTTACGTTATGCTAGGATTCCTCTAGCCTCCTGATAGATGTTGTTTCAGTTTGTGCAATGTTTATGTATTTATGTAAATAATAAATGTTTATTCTTGGTTAACTTATTTATGTATTCTCATAGTTAATAAAATAAGTTAGTCTATAATATAATGAATATATGGGTAATGGGGCAATCAATCATATTTGCTTATAGGCGTCCTGTCCTAGCTATTACGCTTATAGGTACTTAACTATCTCCTTAACACAGAGAAAATAGCTACAAAGCTAATTACATGTTCCATGTATTATATATGTATGTGGTTGAGCTTGCTAAGGGTACATGTATACATGGTAGATAGAGATTTTAGTACAATTCGGCATCCCCTTCCTCGTACCCTTCCTGCAGGTAATAACCCATGAGTATACATTCTATATACGTACAGACTATGGTACAGACTAATAATAATGCAGCTACTCGCGTATTCCCCTGTTCAGTTTGGCTACCTAGCTTAATTTGGAGACAGTTACTGTAAAACTCTAGATTAAATATGTTAAACTACTTTATTAATTTCATTTGTATTCAATACTGTGATTATATATGGATCTTTTAGATTCTACTATATACTGTAAAATTGTCGTCTTCAGCAGTTAATATTTTCACAATTATATTTATTCGCCTAATTTTTGACATTTATGTACTGGAGCATAGAATTAGTAGTATGTGACAATACATTTTACACAGTAATATTTATGCATATAGCTTGGCTAGTAGATGGTGTTGTCCATCTTAAAAATCTTAACCTTATTAAATGATCTGTACCCGTAACTAACTAATATTAAGAATACATGATGGTGTGATGAGAGTGATGTGCCTTACAAACCTAGATGAGTTAAGAGTCAGCATGCATGCATATTGTACTATGTAGTATGTAGTATGTTTTTTACATTTTTTGCTAAAACATGACCATGAACAGCCATAAGTATATACACTATACTCTGTCTGCAGAATCATATACTTAAATAAGAAAGCAAGGCAGGACCGCTATGCCTTTACCACGAGTCCCAGGGGCAATAATATGGGCAGGGCAGATCGAACGAACCCAAAGACTGCAACTGCACTGCAACAAATGCTATAGGAATACTTCTGGACTTAAAGGAAGGCAGAAAGGGTATACCTTTCCTTTTCCTTGTTATAACCTTAATACATATACCCAGCCAGACGACCCTTTTTTGCATCTCCATGAAAATATTGTTACATATCTGTAGGTATAATATGTATTGTGTTGTCAAAGTAAGCGTTTAGGTATGTAAATATATATTTTATGTACGTACTGAACTGTACTAATTGTACAAGGTACTCCTGCATTCAGTGTGCAGTGCTGTTTTATCTGTTGTAGATTAGGAAACATGATCGAAGTGGGTAGTCATTTTTTATCTTTATAAAATATACGTTATCCTTATTATTTAAAATTCACTTCATCCCTGGCAAGTGTTACGTAAGTTGCGTTTCATATACTCTCCTGCAAATACAACTGATACGCATGGACATTTAATATTGGTAAAGCTTCCGCAAAGGTTGTCTGATATTACAGTATGTTTCGTAATCACAATCCTGTATACAATGAACTTGTGGACCGTGGACATCTCCAGTCCCCAGTTAATAAGTTGTGATTCGGAGAGGAGGAGTGTTTAAGCAAAATAGTAGTACGCACAGTAAGCAGATGTAAGTAAAACAACTGGGGAGGGGAGTTATATGAAGTTGTAACCGTCAGTTTGCATATACAATAGTAGTAACCCTATGACCAACATACTAAATAGTATCAACCAATCCCCCTTGAATCCAGAAGAGAGATGCACCCCCAGAAAAAATTGCCCCCACAATATTAGGTATGTAATCATTCAGCAAATGCTATAAAACGCATAAAATCCTTGTCTTATGAACTAAAGACTTGTAAGTAACATCAAGAGAAGGTTTAACACAAGCACATACAGAAGTAACACACTACTATGTGCAAGTAAGCCAAGGATATAAGAATTTACTATTGTTGCGTTGCCTGGCACTGGAAAGTAGTGCAGGCTGTAGTAAGTTATTAGTAGTACATACATACATAAGTATAGGGGTTCTCTGGTTGTGGGCTATACGAGTAGATTTCCACTTACGCTTAACTTCTGTATACACATGCATGTGAGTCAAGTCTTTGTATAGAGTATGCACATAACATACGCATACACTACACACTAACAGAAAGTCTGTCGCTTAAAACTTACTTCAGTCATACTGCAGCATGGAGCGTTTATACTTAAACGAAACGTGCAGCTCTTTTTGTAAGGATTGAGTTCTATCGAATATTTTGTCCTATACACCCAGCAGAGGAGAGGAGATAGAGAATGAACTCATGGACGTGTTGTGGGGGGTTGGGGTTACCTGGTTTGGTTTGGTTTGGTTATTTGGGTGGATGTGGATGAGGAGAGGATTCTATATGACATGGACTTGTTTTTAGAGAGTTTGCCTCGGAAGGAAGCTTGTTGGTAGGAAAAAAGGAATGAAAATGAATGTATGGAATGGAACCAACTGGCTTGAGTTTGAATGTGTATCTGTATGTAGAAGGAGGCAGATAGGAGTTAGAGAAGCAAATGTAAATGTAAAGGAAGAAATAGGGGGAACCCAGCATGGGATGCAATGCCAACCAAGCCAAAGCCAGGCCAGACCAGGCCAGGCAGGCCATAAAGAGAGGCAAGGCAAATGCATAGCATGGATTGCGAACTAAACGAGCTGAACGAAGTAAACTCTCCAAAGTATCGCGCAGAGAGGAAGGAATGGAGAATCCCCCAATACTCCGTGTTCCCTCTTCCACTGATGGACAGATCCGTCGTTTCTCTCCAAAGCAGAAAAACCTCCTCTCTCTATATACCACAAACACTGAGTTTATATAATAATACTACTAATATACGTAGAAATAGTTGCACTAATACTTTCATACGAAATCCAATCCTACATAGTACAAGAGTAAGAAGACCCCAGACAGAGAGACCTCCTTCCCTCCCTGGCCTGGCCTGCCTGCCTTGCAAACTCACTCAATCCACTTTTGTCCTCTACGTTTTACCTTGCGTACGTACAATGTGACTACCCTGCCCTGTACTTTTCTGCTGCTCACAATTCCCTTTACCACAAACGGACTACACATACCTTACCTACTCCATTTTCCATTTTACTCATTTTCCTCCCCGACGTCCACTGAAATGTAAGGCCTCTGCTGGACTGGAATTCTACTTACTTGCGGATATTTAGTTTTCAAAAACTGGAACAGGATTTTATTTTAAGGATATTTGAACTAAAGTTGAAAATTTCCACTGAAAATCAGTCACCATGGCTGATATGAGTATTAAAAGGGAACTCCCCATTCATCCTCTAAGTAAAGTTTTGGAAAAACGGGCCAGGATTACTGCTGCTACCGAAGAGGATGAATCTTTTGATTTCTCCGACGAGCCAACCACATTTTCATGTGAATTCTGCTCAGCAACCTTTGTGACTAGAGCTAGCTTGAATCGGCATAAGATTCTACACGAAGACGAAGAACCGAAGCTACCTTGTTGCTTTTGCAATATTACTTTTGCTAAGAAAGAGGAACTGGCTATGCATATTTCCGTGGAGCATGGAGGAGCTAAGTTTGGTAATAATTTTGTCAAGCCATATTTTATGATTTTATAAAATTAGATTTAATGTTACATTTTTTCTGAGGCTATTAGTTTCTGTGGGTATTTTGTGGAAAATTTAATTTTTCTCATTTTTTCCAGCTTGCCAGTACTGCAATAGGAATCTATCCAGAAGAGATCATTTGAAACGTCATATCCGGAATGTACACTTAAAACACTTGACGAATCCGGAGGAAATTAAGCAAATTATGAAATCCACTCCAATGCCTAAAGTTGTAAGTAATGTTTTCTAGAAAATTAAATTTTACAGCCCCGGGACGATTTCAAATTTTAGTCTTTGAAAATGTTATAGATTTCGTAGTTAAAATATTTTAGTAAATTGAATGTTGATCCCAAGAAGTGTTGTGCCATAGTTGTAAATGCAATACACGTAGTTTGTAGGACTTCTTTCGCTTACCTATGAAAATATTAAGGGATAAGGAAGGGTCCTTTAGGCGTCCGGTCATGGAGATATAAACTAAACAAAAGTATAGCTTGCACATAGACATGTACGTAGTACCTATGTATGTATGTAAGTTCTTACTAATAACAAAGCAGACAGACAGACCGTATTTATTGTGTCAGATATACTAGTAAAAAGACAAAAAAAGGAATAAGTGACTGTTTTAGTGACATATGTATTACTTATGTAAAATTTAATATTTCAAATC
>JAQFYC010004279.1:0-17714 GCA_034694165.1 Tomocerus mixtus | reverse complement strand
ATCAAAGTTGGAATGCTGGAAGGAAAATTCGAAACCCTGTTGCGTGAGACATTGGAAAATTGTCCCAAAGTCATGCGTCTTCAACAGGGACCGAAAGCAGAACTTTGGTGACGGTATTCATCATCCCACGTATTATTGAACTACATAACTACCTATACTTATAATATGTACAATGCAATTTTCATCGGGAAGGTTCCAGAAGAATCTTCTGCTTGCCTTGCCTTACACCACGTTCTGTTCAAGGTAATAAAACCATTACAATGGCTAATTTAACTTCTTCGATTTATTTAAGTCCATTGTTAAAAGAGGGAAGTCCATGCATTGTTTTAGTTTCCACTTGTGGGTTGCGTGTTAATATTGATTGATTTATTTTATAAAGGAAAACTTAATGAGATTTATAGAGTAAGTCAATTATGCAGTTTGTATATTATGCAAAAGGTACTATAGGGAGGCTCGAAGCAATGATTCAGCGTCACTCCAATGAGCAACGGAAAACGATGAATTTACAATATTCGAACTATTTGAGTTATAAAAACATAATATATAGTGGAATTCCACACTGACTTACGTTTCTCATGCACAATTAATAATGAAATCGTTAACTCTAAGTGGCGTCTCATAGACATTTTAAATTGCACAGTTACTTATCACAAGTCATTATTAAACTATATTAATTTAGAATTGAATACGCAACAAAAACTAGGTATATAATTATTATGTCATAATATTATGTATTTACCAATTTTCAAATTTATTCTTAAAATGTTTAGATCAGAGTCGAAAAATTTTGGGTTGCTGTACCCGTTTACATGCGTTTACATTTCATTTCAATTATAAATACAGCACATTTTCATTTGTTCATTCGTATTCCTATACTATTTTTTATTCAAATTGGTTTTCAATCCACTAGTACTTGTTTATGAACGAAATGTAAAATAAATTATTTATTTCATTAATTTTCATTTACGTTAATTTACATAGTTATGTTTAGCTACACTTGACAATTAGCAATAGCAAGTTGCAAAGTTGGGGTAATCAGGAGTATTTAGATCAACCCACTATTACTACAGTCAAAAATAGTATGCAATTGGGTTTAGTAAATATTTTTATTAGTCAATGACATTTTATTTAGTTTTCTAAGCATTATTTCTCGAAATCTACTAAATTCAAATTACATTCAATCGATTTCAGGACACCGAACAGTAGACGAGGTCTTCTGTAAGATTCAAATAATATAATATAGGGATTTGCGTCACACCCTAAATATATAATAATTATGTCTGTTTTAAGATAAGGAACCACGGCCAGCGAATTCGCTAAAATGTTTTCATAGACATGAATAACCTTAAGTGAATATACTTGTATCCTGCATGTACAATTTATACTTATATAATATATCAAGCAGAACTGGAGAAATGTCGAAGCCTGTGAATATTATATGATGACTATTAATTAAAAGAAAGCATTCCGATAAGGAATGATGAATACTTAACATAATGTTTGTAGAACTCCTAGAATTACTCCATAGATATAGCCTCGTTATAACATTGTGCATACTTACAATACGTAGAAACAAGGGTTTAGCATAGCCGATATCGGGATCACCTCCCTGCACTGTTATGGCTATGAAATATTATTTTATGGCCAGCAGACTAAGAATTAAATAACATTTTTTAACATTAATGGCATATCTCGTGCTCTAAATATCTCCAGGTTATAAGATAGGGAATCAAGGCAAATGGCAATTATTAATAATTTGCGAGTGAATGAATACATCCACAACTTTATTAATAAAGGCTGGGAGACATTTATAAATACTTCAAAAGTGAGTAACTATACATTCTGTGGTCTGAGGTGGTAAAGCAAAGAAGAAACCTTACATATATTGAGATATAATGGAATTGCCTGGAGATATAAATAAGTTAACACTTTAGTTGTTCTAATGGGAACTCCCGAAGAAATAAAAGGCAAAACCATCCTGAAAAATGTATTGCGAATTTATATCTCAATTAATATTACAGGTAGCTATTTATAGTGCACAGAAGCTTATTAATCAATATTCGGGAGTTCATGCTGAAAATGAATCTATAGCAACATTAGTAATAAGCTTGAACGCTCATCCAGAAAAGCAGAAGGACGTGAGACACAGGATTAGATTTTCATAATGGCGTTTCTTGGTAAAACGCGAATCTTGAAAAATTCCGACGTTTCAACTTTATCTTCCCTGTTTTCAAAATTGATAAACCACGCAAGTACAATTACAAGCACAATTACGGAATATTTAAACGGGGAAAATAATTTTTCAAGGATTGGATATTACATAAACATTGGCTACAGAACCGGATTGCTGCCATTATCCTGGGATAATTCCGCACGCAAATTTTCTGCGTCAAATTCCCAAAAAGCAATAAAATTTCTAATCATAATCCTCTTCTTGTTTTTATTTTTATTTTACGAACTATTCCAATTGTATTCGGAAATCAAGAATAGTGTTGAAATCAGTAAGGGAGTTGTGTTAATTTACTTGTGGATCGTTGCCTTTGTTGTGGGTATTCTTGGCGTAACGACTGTTCACTTGAAAAGTGTAGAACTAAGCACAATGTTGAATTGCTTGCAGTCAAGCATTTTAACCGTCAAAGGTAAAGGGAAGACATCACCCTTAAATGTTGATAATTAAGTTTTTACAACTTAAGGATTTAATTTTTAAAAAACAACGCTTTTTTTAATTTTTCTAAATTCTAGGAAATTTTGAAAGCCACAAATGGAGCAAAATTGAAACACTGACAGCGACATTCTTTGTTCCTTACTGTAGTGCATTCAGCGTCGTCCTCATCTCAATAATGGGAGTAACTGAAGGGCGACATCAAATATCATATTTCGTGTCTCCATATTATGATAATATATTTCTAAAATCTTTTCTTCTGTTAATTCAAAGTGGACTGGCAATGGCGTGTGGAATTTATGTAGGGGCAAATTTGTATACTTGGATGTTGGTCTACCTTCTCAGAAATTACAACTTTCTTAAACATATCAGGTAGTACTTTCATTTAAACTAATGATGTATGGCCGAAACCTGAACATGTACTACAGTATTAGCTATGCCAGGAATGGTTGGGCAAACTATTAATTACTCTTGAATTACAAATTACATTTCACAATTTATTTAATTACAAGAGTCAATAATATAACATTGTCCTGCTTCCCAATCAATAACAAATTACACTGAAAAATTTTTGCATTGAAAATACATACCTGTAGTTAAATTATGTAATTAAATTACATGTAATTTGCCCCCCCTGAGCTATGGGTTCTATGATTGTGAGTATTCGATCCCTATGCGCCAGATATTCGCCCATTGAACCCTATTTTTCCATTCTTTTGACTGAATAATTCATAATTACCCTAGAGTGGAACCAAAATAAATTAATTGCACTGATTTAAATGATATTTTTACAGACACAAGGAAAGCAGCCTAAATAATCAAATTCTGGCCTACAAAAAACTGTGGATACTGAACACAATCTTCAATGACAGTCTAGTTCCACTATACCTGCCATTCTATATTGCCATATTGTCGTCAGCATTGCTAATCGGAAGTTTCTGCTCTATTCGATTGTACAAAATTGCTACTGTAGATATATTTCTAATGTATATGTCATTAACTGTGGAGGTATTCATTACTCAAACGGTAATGTTAATCGGATTTGCTATTCCTTGGCAATTTTCGAATGATTTGTTGATAAACATGACATCAAAACTATCAAGAAGCAACCAACAAAACCGAAAAGAGCTGAACGCCCTCCGAGGTTTCGGAATTAAAGTAGGACTAATAAGGGCAGTCAAATATGAGAGAATATTCGATTTCTACGAAAAAATGCTCAGTGCATTGGTAACGCTGCTAATAATGACAAACTAAATAATAAAATAAATAACAACGTCATCTTTAGATTAAGTATCATCAAATGCATATATTTACGATTTATATTTTATTTGTGATTTAGTTGCAAATAATAATTAAACTAAATGCACACAAGACATACAATTTCAGAACAATATTAAATAACTTCCTAGTACATTTATTACAATTATAATTACCAATGTTGATTACTATATTTAAAAACTTAACTAAACAATTACTGTTAGTTGATAAATATATGGTCATGGATTGATGAATCATCTTCAGTAAATAGTAAGTTAATAATATTTAATCTAGCAATGCTAAGGAAGGTTCCCGAAATAAGTAGTAGTACCTATAATAATATTGTAGCATAATAATGTATACCCTAATACTAATGTATAATAAATGTATATTAGATTAAGAAATTGGTCATCACAACAAAAACTAAGTTAAGTCATGTTTAATTACTCTGTTGAACAAATATGTACACAAAAATTGTTGTTATGAAATGATACATTTATGGAAAGTAGCTAACTGACCTTTGTAATATTCCCTGTGTATAAAATCACATGTTAACAGAATGTTTAAGGCCACATGGTTAGTTAAAACAAACAATGATTCTGTATATAAACTGTGTTTTGTGTTCATTAAAATCAGACCGCTTCTTGTGTCCTCCACTAAAAGAAACCTTTCAATTATATCATAAAAATGCATAAAAAATAATTCGGAATATTAATATGTCCAGAATAATAATAAATTAATGAATTTCAAGCAGTTTTCTAATATTTAGTATAAGCATCAGATAAATAATATTATGTATTATCCTACTTCTGTTTAGCGTGTGGAAATTCTCTTTGGAATTTATATACCTTCTTCTCTAATATCTAACACAATGGTCAGATTTAATATTCCATGAAAGTATTTAATCGTTTTTCTATTACCACTTTATGAGTTAGTAAACTTTTTCATGGACCGGGATCTCATTTAACTATGGCAATGTGTGTGGAAAAATACTTTCAAGAAATTCCTCTTCCCGTGCAGTCATTACACAAAAAAAAAAAAAAAATTGGAGAAAAACTGCTGGTTGAAGGGAGTCAATAATTGAAAAAAACGAAAATCAAATGACGGCCATTTGCGAAACTTTAGACATTTAATATTATTTGTTTGTTTCTGTGTTAAATGTGTTCACATTATCTAAGACCGCAAAATGTTTGCACTGAAAACATATTCAATAAGCTTGAATTCGTGTATTGTGTTTTGTATTCCCATTTCAACCAGAAATAGGAATATTATAATATATTATTAGTATAAACATTGATTTTTAGAGCTGTTTTGCTTACCCTCCTAATTCTAATGTTCTAATTTGGATTTTTAAGGAGAAGTTGGTACAGAAATATTTTTACGGCAGGGAATTTGTCCCTTTTGCACTTATGGAGTGGGATCTAATCCCATGGAGCATGAAACAGTTTGCGACAGTTGTAAATGGCACAGTGGGCTATTTTTTAATATACAGCAAATATAGCAAATATAGTATTGCACGACTACAAAATGTTTGCGCTGAAAACATATTCAATAACTTGGCATTCGTGTTTTTGTGTTTTGTATTCCCATTTCTACCAGAAATAGGAATATTATAATATATTATTAGTATAAATATTGATTTTTAGAGCTGTTTTGTTTCTTTTAATTTACCTGTAAGCCTGATCATACCTGCTTATTTTTTGAAACAATAAGAGTCGAATCGAAAATTAATTTTGAATGATCAGATAATCAAATTCTTAAGGGATTAGTGCCAAAAAATTATCCAACGTGGTTTCTACAAGGCATTGTCTTCGAAATTTTAAAATAAAAGTCAAGCACTTTTTGCTCAATTTTTTAACACGGGGAGCATAGGGTAAAATAGACTAATTAGCTATAATATCTTCTAAGTGTGACAAAATATGCAAAACCCGAAGACAATGCCTTCGAGAGATTTTTACGCTCACACAGATGGTAATTTAAAAAAAAAGTGTAGCATAACTGAAAAAATGGAAAACGTTCATACTTGAACAATCATAAGCAAAGATCACTAATATGTGAGTGAACCTAGTCTAACACAATCGAACATGGTGGTGAACCGGGTGAAATTTAATAAGATCCTGAATTTAATTTGCCAGAAATTTTGCTTTTGACGACTGTTCCATCTGTGTGGAGAGTTGTGATGAGAAACTTCAGGCGGGATACTGTCTTTAAAACAAAAAATTTTCATACATAATATGAAATAGATTAACCTCTTAAGCTTTTTGTATCAATTCAAAGCAAACAAAAAAATCTGAATGGCATTTTCCCGAAAGTTTAAACACAAAAGAGATATTTTGCATTTATTTCTTAGGCTAGTCATCGTGTAGGAATACTTCGAATTCGAAATGGTTTACTTATTATTCTAAAGCGAATAGCTTACCAATAGAAGGCATTCGGCATATATTTCTGATAATCTTTTTCATTGTAGGCACATTTGTAGCCGCTGTCTTTTTCTGGCCACACGAATAGTAATCTAATGGAATAAACAATAATTCGGTAAAATTAATAATACAAGTAGCAATTAGCAAATTGTAACCAATATGAACCTATGTCTTCAATTCAAATCATTAAGAATAAAATATGAATAAAAATATTTAACCTTTTCTTCCTTAGAGATGTAAAGGTGTTTTAGTTTAGAGAAACGTATGAATGCTGCTAACCCAGTTTTACGGGCTCCGGTCAGCAGCGGAGCCATTATCACTACATATCTCCTGCAAAGTACAATATTAAAAGATTATGTTGTTATCTACTGTCTTCCAAACATTTATGTGTATGCGAAATAATGAAGTATAAATCCCTTATAATTAAAAAAAGTTTTTGTTAATTATAAGAATAAATTACTTTCCCACGTACGTAATTAATAACATAAAAATTATGAAATTATTTAAACAATTGGATTTTTAGAAGAACTGTGAAGAATGGGTGTGAGAGAGCTGATTTAAGCTCTGTTTAAAAAGCCAGTCTCCAGTCCTCACTGTACTGGCTGTACGCAATTGAAACGTTTGGAATTACTAAAAGAAATTTTCCAGTGTTGCGCAAGATACGGTAAAATTGACAACAACGACTGGTAATAAATAGAATGAGGAATATTTAATTTAAACTCGAAATTACTATTTCACAAAATGTATTAAATAGTTTTCTATTCGATAATAAATCGTTATTTTGTATATGTAGTTACATGTTTTTTATTTAGCGTACTATAATTTTGGAACATAAATTCTAAAAGTTATGAAAAAATAAATATTGTATTTTACGGCAAATATTTAATACTTTTTTAAGTGTGCATACACAGTTTCATAATTGGGCTTTATTTTATGAAATACCATTGCAGAAATTTATTGCATAGTAGTATTAGCTTTGTCTTTGTTTTAATTATATTTAATGTAGTAGTATTTATAAATAGGATAATAGAATATGAAACCCTGCTTCGTGACGCATTGGAAGATTGTACCAAAGTCACGCGTCTTAAATTAAAGGAGTCACCAAGGCATAGAAATGTATTCTATTTGGAGCACGTTCTCTTCATGGCAATAAATATATTTACTAAATCTTAAATCTCAAAAATTGTTACGAGGGGAAAAGCTTTGAGAATTGGAAAATATTATGGAAACATAAACAAATTTTTTAATTCTAATTTACTTTTGTAACTAGGTAGGTAGTAGGTACCATTTGGTAAAAGATCCTTTAACTGCATTTTAAACTTTTAATTTTACAAAATAATTGTACGAGACATTTTACAAGGTAACGATTAAAAAATATTTTACTGTATATATATATTTCTGTGCATAATTTACTAATTGTATGTATAATAACAATGGATTAGCGTATAAAATATTTGTAGCTTGGTCAAAAATGTACCCACAAAATTTAACAGCGTTATATTTTAATATGTGCAAAATATCCAATCAAAGATGAAATTGGGAAAGGAAAATTCGAAACCCTGTTGCGTGAAGCTATTGGACAGTTGTCCCAAAGCCATGCGTCTTAAACAGCGACTGAAAGCATTACTTTGGTGACCGTAGTCACGATCTCTCGTAATACTGAACTATTACAGTGCAATAACTATAGGTACGTAGGTAGATACTTATAATGTCCACGTTGCAATTTGCAATTTTCAACGTGAAGGTTCCAGAAGATTCTTCTGTGCTTTACTCTGCCACGTTCTGCTCAAAGTAATAAAACTAATGGCAAATTCAACTTCCTCGAGTAATTTAACTCCATTGTTCAAAGAGGGAATTCCATGCATTGTTTTAGTTTACACTTTTGAGTTGCATGTTAATATTGCTTGCTTTATTTTACAGATGAAGCCAAAATGAGATTTATATAGTAATCAATCACCTATGATGTATATGCAAAAGGTATAAGGACTTTGGTGTAACTAATTTTATCATATGAAACGAATTTTAGAGCGTCGGTTTGGGATATATAGTAAAAATAGACACACTAAATTAGTTTACGGAATTTTTCCTCAAAAAATACTAATGTGTATGGAAAAAGTTCTCGTGTTTGTTCTGTAGTCCATGAAAAATATTTTAGACTCTGGAAATAAAAATGAGAATCTCAATTTTATTCTTCATTTTATTTCGAGAAAGTTGAAAATATTTTTTTTTTGTTCAAAGCGCACTTAATTGCGCTGCCGCACAGCTAAAAATATTATATTTATTATTCTGACGTAGGAAATGATTGTCTTTCGAATGGTGTAAACTTCGATTGTAGTCCTATTGGTTCTTGAGTTACTGCACTCCAAAACTTAAAAAGAAAATCCACCTGAATAAATTCTCATTTTTTATTTCGGGAAATTTTGAGATTCTTTTTGTTTCGCAAGTTGAGGAATGTTTTCGGGAGAAGCGCTGACGCGCGCGCTGTGGTCCAAATTCGGACATTATATTTGTTACATTTACTTAGAAAACCCGTGTCTTTCCGAATATATAACCCGCAATACTCTACCTGGTTTGGTTTTTGAGTTATTGCCTCTCAAAGTTAAAAAGTCTGTAGTTATACGCACTACCATGTATATGCAAAAGGTACTATAGGGAGGCCTGAAGCAATGTAACTCCAATGCGCAACGAAAAACGTTGAATTTACAAATATTTGAATTATAAAAACACAATATCTAGTGGAATCCCACATTAACTTACGTTTCCCATTCACAATTAAGAAATTGTTGACATAACCCTATGTAAATGACTAAATACTATTTATCTAAATAGATATTTTATGAGCTATCTTGTGCTATTAATTGAGAATTGAATGAAAGCGTAGACTAAAATTTTTTTTAAAATTTAGTGGAACCGAGAATTGAACTTGGTTGAATTGATAGCTCATAAAATACCTATTTAAATCACTTACTGTACTGAAGCTTTCAAATTCTATTAAACTATTTATCTATATAAAAATTGGTCTACTTACGCTATCTATGAATAGAGATTTTTTAAATTATTTACAAAAAGAGACATATTATCTACAAAAAATGTTAAGTCATGGAAAATTAACTGTTGGTATAATATTTCGAATGGCATTTTAATAGCTGATTCTAGCAAATAAATATTTTTTAAAAAAGTCAGCAGGATAAATAACGTGGAGGCGAAATTCAAAAATATTTTTCTGGTGTTCGAAAAATTGCTAGACTTTTGTGTTTCTTTTTGATTATTTTTAATCCATTTTTACTGATTCATTTTCGCAAAAATGCAAAAAAAAATAATCTATTACCTAATATTTGTTACCGATGAGGTTACCTAACGTTTTTGCCAGACTACTATAGGATACAGTGGTCAAGGTGTATTTATTGACTACAAATACCAATTAAAATAAAAACACTACAGCACATATACATATAATGACCTACTTTGAAGAAAAAATTGACAGTGCAGAGCAACCGTACAATTATTAGATACTTATCTATTAAATGAAATAAAATACTATGGTTTTTCAATAAATCTAGTTATAATGGGAAATGTAAAATTGATTAATATTGATAAGTGCAAGATGGATTGAGTGAAACGTAAATATGTATAAGTAATTGATTTAGCTGTATTGGATTTAAGGTCATATATAGTCAGTAGACACCTAAAAGTATTTCAATTACATATACTTAAAAAAATGACAGAGACCTTGCAATTTTTAAACAAGCATCAAAACAAGTGCAACTGAAAGTATGTAAATTAATTTAAGAACCTTTCCAGTAATTGAAAGTACAGTATATACTATATTTTAACAATAAAAATGCAAGATTTTTGACAATAAATAAATACATTATGAATGATAACAAATACTTTTTTATTTTATTTCAGCTATTATACAAAATATAAAATACAGAAGTGAGACAAAATTACTTTCTAAACGTAGCGATATTTGGAGAGAGAACAAGCCATGTTCTGCAAAATATTACAATTTGTTTATTTATTTTTTGATTAATACTTGTGTTAAATATACATGTATATTTTAATACGCCTTACATTTCAATTTCAATTGTTAGTTTATGTATGGAGTACCATCAATACATAACATTATAATATTATATATAAAAATAATTTATGTACATGGTGATATGCAGCTCAAGTATACCTAAATAATCCTTATGTTTAGAAAATATATACTTGAAGTCTTCATATCGTGCTTAAATATTAAAATACATATAAGTGATCAATAAAACATAATTGCAATATTATTATGATTATTTGTTGGCTTAAATATTAGGTATCTGCTCACATATTATTCCAGTGCAGTATTATACGATAAACATAAACGATAATATTTGAACTACGATAGTGACATACGAACATATTTGTAGTGTTGTTAAAAATGTGTATAAGAATTCATTTTATTTTCAAAATTGGTAACATTGCAGTTTTATAACACGGATATACGAATATAGTTAACTATAAATGAGTGCATACAATGTGTGAATATAATTTGTCACAAAGGGAATTTTGTTAATATAAGCGTAGTACATTAGTACCACTAATGTAAATGTGTGTTTAGTTAATACCTCACTTTCGTAAAAATTGGCAAAATGGGTAAACGCGAATTTGTGAACTTTAATAAAACATTTCCTAACATGATTAACGCAAATGCAAAAACGACAAATGTTATGCATAACCTTTTACTGCTTGGGATTTAATTACATTCTACAAAACTTTTACGACGCAAAGTAAATTAATATGCATTCCCATAAAAACGTTGGGCTCTGCACAATCGACATTGAGAAATACAAGACAAGTCCTCGGCCAGTTGAATAATTCGGAATTTTATAAACAAGTACATTAATTCTGTATATTTTCATAGTGCAGTACAATATCACTTCCTAAATCAAAATTTTTGCACTATTACCAGAAAAATACAATCCCGGAAAATTCTATGTTACATTAAAGGTACATAAGCCGCTTAACAGCCTAGCTCACCTCCTTAATGCAATTCTCGTTAAACTTATGGTATTTATGGAAAATGTGCTTATTGACACTCCACACTTGATTCTTTTGCTAGAAAATATTACGCTACATCCACCCAAAAATTATTCATTATTCTCCAGCGATATAGAAGGTATGTATAATTATTGTAGCTTCTATCGAGCAACAAGCATTATTTTAAATGCCTTTCAGGCATACTATAACCATATTGCTCATTTATTGCCAATAGACATAAATATTTATCAATTAAAAATAGTATTAGAATCGGTTTTGCTTACAAACTATGTAATGTTTCAACTTTCAAGATAAAATATTTTATCAAATAAAGGGCGCCGCCATGGGAAGCCCGACAAGTGTAAGTGTGGCCTCCATAATTGCTTCGGTGGTTATGAAGGGTATCCTTCGGAATACCCGGTAGGATCTGCCATTTTTTACCAGACTACTAGATTATATTCTAATTATTTATGACATACATTCGGATATTGACTTTGACAACCTTTTGGTTGACATTGACATTGATTTCAACTTTAAAAACACACAAGGCTCTCAATTGGACTTTTTAGACCTTACCATATCCATTGAGGATGGACGCTTAATTAATTATACAAATTACACAAAACCCATCTCCAAACACGAGTTTGTGCACTATCGCTCTAATCACCCACGATATTTATTAAAATCTTCGTCATATAGTCAGAAATAATAATGTTCATAACAAAACACTTGATGAATTATAAATTCTTTCTGCTAAATTAATACGCAGAGGCTATCCGCAAGTATTAGTCCAAACACAAATCAACATGGCGCTAGCTATGGACAGAACTAATGATATATTAAGACCCAAAACCTGGCTAATTATTGCATACCTAACTTTACATTACCCGGCAATTCTTGAACGGTACGGAATTACCCCGACTATTGTGGAATTTTAGCCCAGCTAACGGCTTCTACCAGAAGCACAACCTACATGAAGATCTTGGTGCATTCCTAATCTACTAAGGCTGCGTATTCCTTCTGCCCTACTTCTTATGGAAACGAATGGAATTAAAAGGATTTAAAATTTTATTTATTGATTCAAAACCGTGAGTTTTAAAGGTAAAACATTAACATTATTTGCTTATTGTGCAAGTAATCATTTTTAAGCAATAATTTCAAATTATAAATGCTAACAGCTGTGATAGCCATTCCCCAAGTGGAATTGTGCACTATTTTATGAACAAGGAAAGTATTATAAGACCAAAGGAACTTAAACTAGTAAAGTGTAAGCGTGTGTATTTCGAACCCATAAATCCCCTCCCCCTACCCCCAACTCAGTAGAAGAACCGATTCTGGCTTCAGAAATTCTACCTTCAAGGTTCCCTCACTCAATGTAAAATGTAATGTTAATCAAAACCTGTCTTTCGATTTGGTCTTTCTTCCTGAGACATTGGAAATTTTAATGCTCTTTGCTTTTCTGCACATTTTGCCCAATTTCTGTTCAAGTTGGCCCCGCATTAAACTTTTATACACTTGGGTATATGCTTCAGTGTTTTCAGTTTCAATTGATGAGTTTATGTATCGAGTACCACCTCAATACATAATATATATTATATTAATTAAAACAAATACAATAAACTGCTAAATATGCACATTGGGGAGCTGCAGCTCAAGTATACTTACATAATCCTTATGTTTAATACATACTTCACCTCTTCATACAGTGTTTAAATATTAATATATAATTGATCGTTAAAAAATCATTGAAATATTATTATTATTTGCTGGCTTAAATATTAGGAATTTCCTCACGTATTATTAGAAACATACACGATAATATTCACCAATGTCTGCGCAGACTGAGAATGGTAAAATTATTTCGAAATTTTTGGCCTTGCACTGTTTATTACAGAAAATAGACAGTCTAGAATTCCAAGGAACCTTTAATGTCAAGTCCATAGACGGGATAAACATTTGTAGTAAACTTAGAATTATAGTACAAGCTTAGGAAGGTTGGAAACGCCAAACTTCTTAATCCCATAGAAAACAAGAATTTCTACGGTGCACGAATATGCCATGAAATAGTAAAGGGTAGTTTGGTTTTTACAAAGACAAAATAAATGCAATTCCCCTCTTAGAATATAACATGGATTAATTTGCGCTGATGATGCCACACAAAAATTAATTAACTTACAAATAGTGATTAAATCAACACTACCTCTCTTGGGGATTTTTGACATTGACAATTCACAGTAAGTATCACTCAATTGTTGACATTAATAATTAAGTAAGTAAATATTTAAATATTAAAGCAAAATAAGTTTGTGGTGTAGAAAAGAAAACTACGGATTTTATGGCCAAAACTTATTAGTTCTACTTCTAATCCAATAAAATAATGTTGTAATTAGCATATTAATCAACACAATTTCCCTTGATAAGTAAAATATTTAAAATATACCAAAGTTACCAACGCTTTGATATAAAGTTTTCTTATTAGCATAAATAGCAATACATTGCAATATATTTGAAACCTATTACAATGTATTACAATAGTATAATTGTACTGCACAAAAGTGCTTGCCTTTACCTATTGTAATATACAAATACATAATATTACTAATAATACAATAAAGTCTGACAAAAATATTGACAACTGAAATCGAAAGTTATAAAAATATGTGAATTTCAAGTTTCTCATTATAATTAAATTTACATTGTTAATTAATTACTATAGCTAATTTACAATAAAAAAAATTTACAATAATTTGCTTGGTTGTAATAATTTTTTAAATAGGTTTAATTTTTGCACATTAATTTTGCTAAATAATAAAATAATAATATAATATCAATGCTTTCATATCTTCATACCGTCCATCATTTCTATTTAATAGGTTTGTGTATAGAGCACCCTCTCAATACACAATTATTATATATTAAATAATGTCAAAATTAACTGCTAAATACACATTTGTCATAATAATCAACTTTGTTATAATTTTATAATATGAGCAAGTAGCTAACATATTACTGCAATATAATTGAAGTAGTATATAGGTACTTATTTGCTCATTAAATATAAATATCATATAATTATACGCTAAACCTTAATATTATATTATAATATTATAATTGTCAGTTGTCATTACTCAAGGTCACGTTTACGTATCATGAGCAGCATTTTCTGTGTCAAGAAATTCATACGCTTATTAACCAATAATATAAATATTACATAAAATTATAGTGTACAATTTATAAAAAGGTAATTTCCCAGCAAGTAATTGCACTAAGGAAATGAAATTTGCATGCTAATAATTCAAATAGTATATATCGACATACCTAATATTTTTTCAAGTAATTCCACCCTGAGATATTTAGCAAAAATAACGAAAACAACTAGTACACTGACATGAACGTTTAATAAATTGCAAAACGGAAATAAAAAAACGAGTCCACAGATTAAAACAAATGAAAGGGAGCAAAACTACTTTTTACGTCCTTCTGTACTTATTTTTTAAAATTAAAAATCTGCTATGCACTTCACAACATTCTCTCTTATAAGGAAAATACGTCGGAAAATGTACACATAATTACGACAATTGTTGCAACCTATTAAAGATAAAATGTATCCATTCGTGGCATGTACAGACTACAGACATAAGCAAATGATATAATTGGGGGTATTATTAGAAGAAAATTTACATGGTGTAATATAATTTGCACCAATTTGATCGTGACTAGTTGAAACCCAATAAAAATATACTAACCAACAAAATTTTGTCTGGAAGCGCAATAAGTTCCTCCACTACTTCTTCCATGACAGCCGCCCATTTAATTAGTTGTTTTTTCATGGTGCAGTCAAGAACTCTCCTGGCTTAACACTCGTCCCATAATTTGTTTTCCTGCTAACGTATATACAGATAATAGTAAAATTAGAATAATAAGGAAACAACTATTATGTAGGATTTATTTTAATTAAAATGAATTTATTTGTATAATTTAAATTGAAAAATTTTACCTTTTCTTAATTATGCTAACACATTTAGAGATACTAGTCGATCAGGTGCAATTAAATCCATTTTTGTGGCTTTGAAGTACTCAATTTCTGGCTAAACAGAGAAAATTAATTATACATATAATTAGCAATACTGATTTCACATACAACTTAAAATTGCACCATAATATAAAAATTGTAAAACCTTGAATAAATAATTTATAAATAATTTAGTAAAAATTAAGGTGTGGCTTTATATATTATAAGATGTTGATTTTACCGTCCGCTTGCGACTTAAATTAAGGTTATGTTCAAGGTAATTCAAGGTAATTAAGGTCACATTATGTTCCTTAATTATTTATTCGAATTCCCCTTCCATCGGAAAATTATTATTTATTATTTATTAAAATTTAATTAGTAAATTTTAAGAAAGAATTAATTTGTAGAAGGAGTGGTGTAAGAACTGACTTCGTTTATACGATTGGGAGTATCCACTCTGTAGGCTGGGAACATTAAGAGCAATGAACCAGGGTTGAAATTGCTACAAAATTAAATGTTAAAATTGACAAAAATCTTAAATCTCAAAAGTTGTTGAGAAAATCAATTTAGAATGGAATTCTTGGGAATTAGAAACTATTATGGAAATAAATATATTATCAATTCCAATTTACTTTTGTATAATAATATACTAAGATAGGTTCCAGTTGGAAAAGGTTCCTTTTGCTGCATATTAATCTTTTAATTTTGCAAAAATTACTTTACAGGAAATTTTACAGCGTAACGACAAATTATAGTATATATTTTTCTGTATTAAATAATTTTCTTTTCATTTTGTAAGAATATTTCGTTATTTTGTAGTTAATATGTTTTTATTTAGCAGCATATAGTTTTGCAACATAAATTCTGAACGTAATGAAAAAATAAAAAGTTTATCGTACGGTAGATATTCAATACTTTTTTAAATTTACATGCTCGGTTCCATAATTGGATTGTATTTTAGGAAATATGATGGCAGAAATTTATTGCATAGTAGTATTAGTTTTATCTTTGTTTTAATTATATAAAATGTAGTAGTATATGCAGTTAGAAATAGGAAAATAGAATATGAAACCCTGATGCGTGACGCATTGGAAGATCATCCCAAAGTCACGAGTCTTAAACCCTAGCAGTCACCAAGGCATAGGAATGCATTCTATTTAGGTATATTTTGGCGTCACTCTTCTGGAGAATTCAATCGAGATGCAATTTATATCTGGAAGGCGAAGTTTCTTTACTAACTAGAGCACGTTTTCTTCAAGGCAATAAATATACTTACTAGTTTAGCTACCAGAGCATAATTAAAAGGAATTGTTACATTTATTTATTCATTTGGTTCACAGAGGGAATTCCTTTGATCTATTTTCTATCTGTAATTATCATGTCTAACTCACATTTTGAGGTATGATGGATGTTTAAGTTTACTTCATTTAATAATATTGATAAATGTGCTATGCAATTCGTAATATTGTCTATATACTACCAACAAAATAATTATATCAATAATCAGTATATGGAATATCATAAGCATAAACAAAAATTATATTAATATAGTACATTAAATATATATCATATTAAATATTTTCAAACAACTTAAGAGGTTTCTTGTTCCATTTTTTTAAATGTATCGTCAAAAATTTGCATAAAGGGCATTCGTGATGTATGCCAAATTTTTCATGCTATTTTTTAAATAAGCAATTGCTGATCTTACATTTTCTACAATGCAATGCATTCTAGCTAATAATTCTTATGTAAACGAATTTCCCAATTAGAATCGGACTACATAGACCTTCTAAAAGAATTAATTAATCATTTATTTACTTCAGTTTTCAATTATAGTACTATCATATTTTATTTGGAGTACATTAATTATATAATTTAGTGTAATTATAATATTTAAAGATGCGACAATATTTCTAAGTGCATGTAATTAATTGACTTACAAATAGTGATTAACCAACACTACCCCTCTTAAGGGGATTTTTGTCAATTAAGTACTATATCACAATAATTGTTGACCAAAACTCCAGGGAAGATGGTCAATTAGATTTATTTGCATATATTTTTAAATCTTCGTCAAGTACGTGTCACTATGTTGTTAGTGGAGGGTCTAGCAAGCCACAGTCGCCATTTTACCACAATGAAATAAATTTTTATGGCCAACTTTCCGTTTTTGAACAAGAGAAGGAACTTAAATCGCTGAAAAAGTGGGTCAAAAATATGGAGGAAGAAATAACCAACAAAGAAAGGTGGGAGAATATAGGCTCCAGAACCAGTGTTCACTAGCCGGCTGAGCCAGCCGGCTGAAATGGCCGGCTGAAATGGCTAGCCGGCTGGTTGAATGCTG
>JAQFYC010004278.1:0-17715 GCA_034694165.1 Tomocerus mixtus | reverse complement strand
CAGACAGAAAGAGAGTAGCATAACATAACGTGAATGACGAAAACTCAAACACAATATCATCCAGGCAGAAAAACAGCGTTGAACAGACAAACTAGTCAGAATCTGAAAATCCTCCATGAGTGAGCCTTTCTTGTCCTGCCTTTTCACAGTGTTTTATGTATCTGGACTGGCATGACATGGCCTGGTCTGGCCTTGCATTTCCTACTCTTACTCTATATTACCAATACCACAGTACAAACTCCACCAGACCGACCCTACCGACAATACATAGACACACTACATATAAATATGATCCTCCTGCTTGCTACAAATGGAAGATATCCGAAAAGTCCCTTCCCTAACACTCTACTCTCTTTTTCCTGCTAAAGTACAGATAGACGAGGTTGGGGTTACCTAAACTTACTTAGTAAAGGCAGGTTTGCTAAGGAATTGTAGATTGTAGCAAGGTACGTATGTATTGTGTTGTACATACGTATACGATTATTTCCCTTAAAGGAATAATACTAATAGGTATCTATAGATTGTACTAGATGCATTGCATATAGGAAAATATCCTCCTGCTCCCTTATATTATATTTCGTTCAACAATTTCCTTTTTACCTTTAACTTCTACTAAAAATGCTCTTACAATATTTATATATATATGTACATATGTTCATAAGAATGGCCGTGGCAAAGGAAAGGAAGAAGAAGGGCATAAAGACATAATAATAATATATTACGTCCATATAAGGTCGGAGTGAGTGGAACCATAAGGATATGGTAGTAGTGGTAGTATATTGAAACATGTGCTAGTGTACTGTAAGTGTAACATAACAAACCCCATCCACAGTCCTGACATACAGATAATCTTCTCCAATGCCTTTAGTGTACTAGAGTATCACTGGAAATACATACGGTCCATTCATCTGTAATGTAACAAAAATACGCATATGAATGGAAACTAAATCGGATTTTGACAGGAGGACCCTACTCTACCCGTACACAGTTGTACAAAGTGTACAAATGATAAGCTCCTATGAAAGACGCTATTGCACTACAAGGAGCCCAAGTCTACACACTGAGCGATATGCAAACTCGGTTAATTCCATAACTGCATGTGAAGGATATTATTTTGCATAGCTCCTTCTCTATAATTACTTTTGCGCTTATTTAAATCGGAAGCATTGGGAAGAAATTCCCCGAAATTCCCCGAGAATTCATTTGCATTGAGCTGTTTCATAATAGTTGCAAGTTCCCTTGGATTGGATGTAAGTATCCGTAGTAAGTTAAAGCATGGTCGCCTTCGTCTGCTCTTGTAGAATAGAATGAATGCAATGTAAGTTTCGGTGAAGCAATGGTAATGGAACGAATTCATGGAAGTTTTAGGAGTCTAGTCTCCTGGTTTATTTGAACGTGCAGGGGTGAAACATTCTTCAGTCAACAACGATGGCGGGTTACGAACAGTTGTTGTAGTATGTGCAGTGCCGTGATCTTCTTTTTCACTTTGTTATTGCCTACCTACAACTTACATTTACACAACTTCGATACGTGAGTATAAAACTTATCTTCCCGTGGACTGTATTCTAACTCTACTAACTTACAGCTTTAGCTCAAAACACTCTAATTACTTATTTAATCTTTTTATCGTCGTATGAATTTGCCAATGCTAAGTGTCTAGCGTGAGACAAAGACACAAATATTTCATTTTTACATATATACATACACTACACAATATTCATTATATACACAAGTGAGACATTGACATTATTACATACTACATGTATTAAGACGCTATAAAATTGAATGGTTATCCTAAGCTAGAAGCTTTAGCTACAAGAAAATACATGCTAACGTAATAAAATTTTAACTACTGTACAAATCGAGTGTGTTAGTGTTCATTAAGAAAGTGTTGACCCGGCGACATCCTTCCTAATCGGATTTTCTTCTACACGCTCACCGTACCATCCTCCAAGTAAGTTTTATTGCGTCATATAAAAATTTTCTCTTTCATTCACTTTTCATAACTATTATCTACTTAATGGAGAAAGCATTTTTATTTTATATATAATGTACATATTCAAAGGTCAATTGCGGTTTAGGTTTATTAAATACCTTTGTTTCTTCCCATTTAACAATACCGAAATAGTATTGAGATATTTTAAATAGACGTGCAAGATAAAAATGTGTGTCTACTTAGACTTAATTTACAAAGTTTTATGTTACATATAGGTAGCTTAGCTAGCAATCTGTAAGCACAGAGCACAGTATGTGGTGTATTTGTTGCTAAAGCGCCTTAGTAGGTGAGCGAGCGTTTAGCTAATAGTACATTACATACCTAAATAGTTTTTGTACATAGGATAGCTAAATAGTAGCTGTTATTTCCATTGTAAACTGTACAGCCAGTGAACAGGAAAAACGCATTACACAATCGCTCTTTATGTATAGCTAGTTTATTTAGTTACACACTTACAGCTTTTATCATTCAAAAGCAAGAACTGCATGGAATGCAATGCAATGCAATAAGTTGAGAATTTGTGAGAGAGCTGACAAAATTGGCTTTAATGCATGCATTAGCTCCATTACATTTATTTCAAGCAAATTGCTACTCTTGTTCTATTCACTAATTTTCCGAAATTAGTGAACGAAATACAAGTCGAGTTAGCATTAGCAAGCATTACATACTAATTTTTTAAATTTAAATATAGTAGCTTAGCTTATAAATATGTATATACGTTATATATATATATATACATACACTCAAATGGTCATTATTATTATAAATATGAATATATTTGCATTTTACCTGTAGAATTACGTAGGTATGTTAAACACATTTTCAGAACAAGTTGCAATAACCTATAGTATAATAACTGTACCTAGTGTAAATTTTAGTTCACACAGACAGGTATCACGTAGGGATACAGTGTAATAAATATTTATACCTACTATTCCTAGGTATATATTGTACATATGTATATACATATTATTACTACTATTAAACATTGAAATTGCCTTATAGCATAGATATATACAGATAGACTACTAATAAAATGTTATGCAGATAAGTTATGCATGTATGTATACGTACATTGTGGAAATTGCAACAGCTCGCTCACTCAGCTTGCTTGCAATCAGAGTCATAATCATATTATTGCAAAATAGGAACGTTGCTCTGCTGTTGTTTGCTTGTCATTTCCTCAATTGGCACCTCAACTTTCTCCTCTTCCACGCTTCAATACCCCAGTTTTATATTACATTATATTACAATATACTATCCTATATTCTCTGTATTGTATTTTCTATGTACATACGTGCATAGATAATAAAATATATTTTCTAGCATTATATGGTTTTCGAATTGCTATTCAACTACGTACTAAAGTTAAAGTTATAATATTACAGAGAAAAAGGTTATCTTAATAGTTATCCATTAATGCAAACTGGAAGTTAGCTACTACCTAACTACTCCTACTAGTGCTAGTATCTATTCTAATATTATTTATATTACTTGTATATTAACTATTACGTGAATTGCAAACAAGATTAGATATCAGTATGATAATAAATTAGTTTTTATGTGTAGTAAGTAGCTTATTATTAGTTTGTACCTATATAAGTATATAAAATATTACTATGAACTTTATCCGTCAGTATCACATTACACTCTACATACTCCTACTGCATAAAATTCTTTATATTCCGTATTAGATAAAACTACTTAAGAAACTAACGTAGGTAAACCAAAGCAAACAAAAATATTGTCTAATCTTTAAGTCTCATCTCATCCGCTTGTTCTTGATTGAACTTTTTATACGTAAAATACTGAACTGACTTTTGTACTTATTTATGTACAACTATTAATATGTATGTTTAGCGAATTTCCTTTGTGAGCACATACGTTAAGCTATGCTATCTTGGTTCATTGCTCTATTACGTTTGAGCAATTAATTCTATCGGAAAGAACAGAATAAAAAAATCAATTTGCACTCTAGCATAGCTTGTATGTATTTGAACTTACGATAAATTGCTATTGATGTATTCTTTATATGTAGGTGGAAGTAATTCCCAATTATTATTATTATATGAGCATGAACGAATATATTTAATTACTTTATCTATAGGAATATTTATTAATATTATAAGAATTATTTACTATAGAAATCTTTTACACTTATTACTTAATTGCATATTGATGCATGGATATTAATGTAGTATCTACGCCTTTGGGTTCGTTCTACTACCTGTAGCAACATTATTATTATTTAACGCAAAACCTACTTTTTATTCTGACAATGCATAGAAGGCGATTTCGCTTTCGTCCAATGTTTTTTATATGCAATTGCGAAAACATCACATAATAAAGTAATAACATAGTCTAGTCGGTATGTAATATACTATGTACCAGTATTCACACTGTTGCATTTATATGGTACATTACATTGATAAAGAATGTAGACTGATCGTGATCGTGAGGGAACCATATAGCACACACTACCGTAGTAATGATATAATAGTATAAAGAGAATAAATATCTGTAGTTTTACTATAAGGATTTATGTTCGATTGTAAATATTTATGTAGTAGCATTTATCTATGCATGTAATCTTAAAACAGGGAAACGTATATTTATGTATTGATTGCTTGCTTCAGGAGATCAAACAGTTGTGTGTCCTGTCCTGTCATGCTCATGCCAGACCATGTCATGCCAACAACCATTCGTTCATATTATGATTTCCTATATATTACGTAAATATCTCTGATTAAATAACTGGTTGCGACTAATGTAGCCACTAGACACTATTAATGCAAGTATTGAATGTTAGTTCTAATTAGTAGCTCATTTACCTAGTAGGTAATATTCCATGACTTCTTTCTGTCCACATATTTATTATTGCTCATTAATTGTTCCTGCTTTCCTCCACTTGTGTTACCTATATGCAATTTATGGGACACTATCGTGTGCGTGGAAATGTGATATTAATCTGTATTTAGGTATCTGCCTGCACATAATATTCACATACATAGGACAAATGCTCACATCATTATTGCAGTGCACTGTCATGTCATGTCACAAATTTGGGAATATCAAATAATATCTTCATACAGTAATATGCTAAATGGTAAACTCCCTATTTTCCATAAGGACAGAGGACGTCGTAAAATTTGCTATACCTATATATACTAGAAATATCGTAAGCCTCATCCTAAATAGTGTGCTATTTATTTACAATAGGGAATACGTACATAGAGTGTGTTTTGTGCATACATGTCTATATTTGCATTTCCATTTTCCGTGAAATTACATCAATTAACTAAATGAACACGTACGTAGAAGGTACATATAATATTCTGGCAAATAAGCGTAGCCTGACCTGACTTGGATGCAATTATCTATTCAGTGTGTGTATATAGTGTACAAAATCCTAAATTCTAATATTCCATAATTATATACATAGGTATAATGCATCTGTATGTACAGATATGTGTATACCAAGTCAAGTGTACATAAATTTTTTAGTCTAAGGAAACACTAAAATTTCCATGCTCCATTTACAGCCGGGATTTTTTTCTTTTTTTCTTGAATTTTCTAGGAAATTATGATAGCCATGTATAATTATAATTCCATACTGTAACTGTAGACAGAATCTGTGCTTAGTTATTCAATATCGTATTAAATATAATATTGATCTCTGCACAAGATAAGCGCACTTACATTGTAAAATGTAAAGATTCTTCTTAGCTTGGCTGGGGACGACGCTCGGCTCCGATGGCCGGGATCTTGTTAAATCAGCCGCGAAGCATTCAAGTGCAATTTTTGCTCCTGTCATGGCACTCTGTTAACTTGAGTGTCCATTTGACCGTGTTCTGCTTCCATCATCATCCTCCTCTGCTCTTCATGTGCATTCAATTGAATTGACTCAACGAAAACGCTATTACGGATACTGCACATTACATTAGGAATCAAACATGCACCACTACACTCTACAGTACCTAGCCTAGTCTACATTCAGCCATAAATCCATAATATTAGTTTATATTTTATATCTCGGGTTCTCCACTGAAAAAAGAAAGACTTTCGCTTCTTACGTGATTGTGCTTATATGCAAGGAGTTTAGTTGGGATGAAATTTTATAGTATGAAATATTTTATCCAGCTAAGATTAAGCACTAGTTACCTATAAACTATAGTCATACATACTTGTAGGAACCTAGATAGATAGGCACATACTCTTGTTCATCATCTTTAGTATAAAGCTTATGAATTATGAATTATGAATACAAACAAGTAGGTAGGTAGGTATGTAAATATGTAGTATACTTTGAACTTCGATATTATAGTGTGTAAATATATGTATGAGAGTGTGGAAGAGTTAATAATGTGATGAGGATGGACGCAATGCCATGCCACGCAACTACAACGGCGACAAGTCAACTGAAAGTTAAATGTATGGTACATATACCGTGCATATATACATTAGAACAAATGCGTTTGTAAAGAAGGGAAATTTTAGTGTATACAGATAGAAGACTAATACATTATAAATATTATAATATTGACTCCTAAGTACACGCATGTAAAAATGCACTGTATAAAGATCACGAGAAATCAAGGATGACATAGGTATTTTCGTATGCACATGATAATTTATAATAGAAAATTTTCTTGGAAGATGGGATATACATTTAAAATAGCCAATCAACATAAAAGTATTATATTACCTAACAATAAGTACAAGATTTTCGTTAGTATGAAGAATATATTCACGTTTTGTGTATACATAAATGCACATTAGCTTACAATATTACAAACATGTTATTGTAGTAAGTAGTAGATATATAAGTAGAAGGACGAGAGATAATATTTTAAAATGTTTTCTTCTTCCACCTTCGTTTCTACTTTAAAAAAAACCAAATGTCCATGTGATCGAGTGAAAGATACAATGTTGACACTATGTACTTCTATACATTCTACTATATGAACTATACATAATATGAAAACAACATCATCAACTTTGTGTATTGCGGATACATTTATTAGTCCAACTAATAATAAAGAATGGTTCGGTCTTTCTAAATTTACAATGCAATTTCCCATAAGAGGAAGAAAACATATAAAATTGGAATTCAAAAAAGCGATATTTAAATTATGTCTCCAGTTTGAAAATTTTGTCCTTTTATGTACAAACTAATTCTCGACAGTAGTTTCTTATTGTAAATGTAATTTTGAAACACTCAGTTTGTTAATTATATATATTGGAGGGGACATAGTCAAAGTCAAAGAAGAGGAACAATTCGGCTATGCTGCACACACACGAAGCTTAAAAGCTTCCCTACATATAATAATATAACATAATGCAACGTAGCAAGTTAGGTAATAAGAGTCAGTCAGAAAATCTCTCTTACACTATATTCTTTCAGTTCTCACAGGCTGAGGCTCCCCTTCCTTCCTCCTATTCTATTAGTAAACTTCGTGTTTTGTTCATACTGTTTTCCATTACATACAATACATAGAATAACCATACCTAATCTTAACGTAGCGTAAGTTGTAAATATACCATATGGGTACATAGATGGATTCTACATACGTATGCTTAATGCCTAAGTACCTACAATTCTTGCAGGAATCTTAACTTAAAATCATTTCTATGATATCATATATAAAAGAAATACTACATATTTACATCCGGTAAAATTATTAACCTAGTATTCACATTTCTAGCAAAAAACATCTTCTAAAGAGAACTTGTAAAATTTAAGCTAAACACTCCACTTTTATATTGAGAACCGCATATATCACACTTATAAATTGAAATGAACTGTTTCAGGATCTCTAATAGTAAGAGTAAGAAATAATGTTCTCTTCTCTGGAGCTACTAGACTCTGGAACTCTGGAAGGAAAGTGAAGCTTTCGGCTTGACTGAAATTACATTGTAGATCGAGTTGTAGACCTTTTACTAATAAAGATGATCCATTAATCATGCACTTGTAACTCGGACGCTTTTTTACCCCATATGTATTACGCACATAGATTTATATTTGGGTGAGTTGGTTTGGTTGGTTGGGAAGTTGAGTCGGGTCGTAGTCGGAGTGAGTAGTTCATGTATGTGCTAGGCAAAGTGCAAGGCAGGATTGAATTGGATGGAAATGCTATGGCATGGCAGTAGCAGTTAGTTAGTACTTGGCTAGAATACTTAATAAATACCTCCTACATAAACTAGGAAGCCAGGCCAGGCCAGGGAAGGCAATCTAATGCAAAGCAATCCTTTCCAGCTCCATCCAGCCAAACCAAGCCAGGCCAGGCCAGGCCACGCTGGCTGTGTGAAATGTGAGTATCCCATCTATTTAACTAACTAACTAAACTAACTGGAGTAGTGGAGGAGAAGGAAAGGAGGAGAGTGAGTGGAGCTGATGCTGGAGCAAAGTGATCTTTCTGATCTGATGTGATGTAGTAAGTAGCAGCAGAACCAAGTAATCTACAGTTAGTTGTGTTCAATGAATGTAATATACATACAGATATATGTCACAGGCTCAGGGATCCACATCAATTATTTAATTCATATAGTGTATACATTTTGCAGGAATAATTTAATAAATTTTGGCTCTTTTCACTGATAGATACATAATGGGCTACGCCTGGTTTATAATTCAAGACAATAAAGTTATCATGGAAAGGAAGCATCACTTATACTTTAGATACAGTAGAATGGTGACGTTATTTCAATAATAACTTGAGAACATAAGATCTTCATGATAACTTCCTGAGTCCTGTAACCATAAACCCAAAAAAGTGAAAATTTTAGCTTAAATTTTATGATAGTGGCACTTTTCTTGTAGCATAAACTAGGCGTTAGGTATAAAAATGTTAAACAATGAAAATATTGTAGAAAACCTTGTTTAAATAGATTTAAAGACAATTTTAATAGACAAAAGCCTAACAAAGATTACTTATTGTTTAAAAAACCGGTTAAAATTACATATTGACAATTTGATTATTTTTCCTGGAAAAGTTGATAGAAATCTCCAGCGGAATGATTTGCCTATGACATAAATAGGTATAATACATTGTGTTAGTGCTCCTTGTCTGCCTGTTCCAGCTACTGCTACTTTTTCCTCCCTACTTTCTCGCATTTTGGTGAATGGAGAACAGACTGGTATTTTGTGAGTCCGTGAGTCGCATGGTATGGTATGGTGTGGTACTTTACTACGGTCGGTGTGGTGTACTGTGTGTGGCTGTTATATACCTCGTAGTAGTTGGTTTTGTTCGGTGAGTCATCGAAAGAGAAGGACTCCTCACTCTCCTCCATCCCATTCCATACATCCACATCCACCTCCCGTGTTCGGGTTCGACTGTAAACGAAAATCGGTGAATTTATTTTCTGCAAAGAAAGGAAAATGGAATCTACTGGGAGATTAACTGTACGCAATGCAACCGAAATCAACCCCTGGGCTAACACTCACAAAACTTCCCTCTTTCTATCTACCAACTCAACACACATAACATAACACACCCTTCCGTACGTCTGCTCTCCTTCTGCCTCCATCCACATTTCTATCTCTTATAAACTAACTAAGCTTAACTTTTACGTCGACTTCATCCAGCCAACTACTTTCCTCTCTCCCTGCCCTGTTCAATGTGAACATTCGGCTCCTGCCCTCACTATTTAACTGAAACTCTAACTATCTGTATACTCAACTTGCACTGCACTGCACTACCATACGTAATAACACCATGCTTGTCTTCACAAAACGTAAACCCGAAATTCTCCATAATATGCATCTAACCCTAGTAGCTTAGCTAGCATAACAGAAACAGAATCCGGCAGAACTGCATGCATGCACTTAAATACATACTTTACTTCCTAAATATTATCTATGGGTATATTAGATTAGATTTACCTACATTGCATAATAGAGATAAAATTTTACTCTACATAAGTATAATCATATACTGGAAGTATAGCTTCAGCTCATGCAGGAGTAAAAGCAAGTGAGCTAACTATCAGTACAGTAGTAAGTGCTAATAAGTTATGTTATGTTACATGGGTACATGTGTTACTATACATTTTACATAAACTCTGTAACACAGTACGTAAGGTAATATAAACTGCATGCAGTTAGTTATGTATAATATTATATTATGCATTTAGTTTGTATTTCTAATGAATGAATGGAAATGTAATGCAAAGATACCTTACAAAGGTAAAGTATCTGTATAGTACAAACAGAATTCATGTTAAGCATAGGCATACATAACCCTTTATGTAGTTGTCCCTTCCAATTTCATCAACCAACATGGATCGGCTTGAATCAGGGACCATACGATACCATCTCTCTCCCCTGGTACTATTGCACTGTAGTTTGCTATCATTCTTTATTGTCGTACTTTAAAAATTGGGAATAATATTAAGAATGTATCCCTTATTTTGTTTTATTGTTTATAAGCATTTAGAACGCTATTTAAATAACAACCCATTAAATTTTCTCTAAGGTGTGGCAAAGGAGAAGGAGTACTAAATATTTACAATATTATCCTAAGTATGACTTTCTTAAGAAACTAATAAACTGGGTAATTATTAATTGTGCATTTATATAGTGACAGCGTGTGCCTGTAATGTGATAGATCAAGCTTGGCTAAGGAGTTACCTCATTCTCTTTTATATTAACTTTGATTTTGCATGCGAACTTAAATTAATTTTACTTTTTATACTTAAATACAATGCACAATCACTTTGTGAACCAGAATAATATGAATATTAGTGTGTTATTAAGATAGTAAGTTAAATATGTACAATATAAGGTACAATTTCTTTGTAGGTATTTCTTTAGAACAAATTTTTATTTACTTACAGTATCCAAAATTAAATGCTTATTGTTTCGTTATCGTTTCTTACTTATTGTCCAACTGAATACGTATAATATGCCATTGCATTGTTTTAAAGCTCTAAAAAATTCAGAGTAGTATATTACATACAATGTTTATTGAAGTTATGTTAGCAGCTATAGCTAGTGAACTTGAGTTGAGCTGGCTTAAATACATTGTGGCTATTGGTATTAGGATTGCATTAGCGACATGCATACATCCGTTGGGTGTTGGAGTTGGAGGAGTGAGCTAGATATGACAATATAATAATAATAGTACCTAATAATAATGATAATAATGTGAGTAGTGTTTGTAGTGTTGTAGTTGTTATGACTGTGCTATTGTATTGTGCGTATATAAAAGTTAGACTTTTTAACTTATTGTTAGCATGAATTCACTTTCATTACTCAAATGAGAGATTGCATATGAAAAGCAATGACCTTATCTCTCTCGCTGTTAAATTCACACGAGGCGAGAGTGGAGTTCGAGCAGAGCAAAGTGAGTGGTGTGGAGTAAGTCGCAATCGCAAATCCAATCCAATGGAATAGAATAGTTAGAACTAGAAGGTAATAACAATGGGAGTGCAATGTAACGCAATGCAAAATGTAACTGTACCTGGAGTACTACGACTACAACTACAATTAAACCACAATACAACACAAATACCAAGTTATAATGAAAATGATGAAAAAGTATGCATTATTTCCATTGTAGATGATAAATAGGTATTTAGCTTATAAACTAAAAGACTACTACTTAATATAGCTATAGAAATTGAATTATATTCATTATATTATTCTGTATTATTCTGTAATTGTACTTAAGCTATTTAATACTGACGTATAGTTATAATAATTTATAAGTTATAAGTGAAGTGAGTTGTTTTGTTGTTTGAGTTTGTATGACACAACCAATTCATTTCTTCAGATGGAATTGCAATATTTATTAAGTAGGTGCATGCACACAGAATTCGCTTTAATAAGTATGCGAATGCTATTATATTTACTTTGTTATTATTATTGCAGGGCACATTCATTCATATTATGGTACATGCTTACATGTAAGATGTAACTAGAACCAGACAATGAGAAAAGCTTGAGATTTAGTTACTTTAGCTGACTTAACTCGCTCCACGCTGACAATACGCTAGTTATTTATTTATAACTTGTTTTATCACAAATGCTCAAGTTGAGGAAATGAGGAAATGGAGTAATTGAGTTTGGCTGGTTGAGTTGAGTTGAGTCGAGTCGAAGAGAGTTAGCGCTAAGTTGAGTTAACTTGTCATAATTTGGGCCATTCATTCCTTATGTATGTAATTGTACATATGTACTTATTATTAGTATAGTTATATAAAGGGACATTCTATGGATCAATTTTTATATAAATTAGATACAGATATTATTCTACTATAGCATAATAACACTCACAACTCACTCACTCGAGTTCAAGACTCCAAATTTTTCAAATCGTTAGCTAACTGGGCTAGTAGTGAAGTAAAGTAAAGAGTTATTATATTATTGTATGTATAATGTATAGTAATAGTTGAGTTATGTAGTACATTACAAAATAATCATATCAACTGGGTTATTATTGCAGAAGCTCGACTGACATGACATGACTATGACGCTCGGTAGACTCTCGATGCAGTTAACTTCTTTATTTTATTGAATGTATGTAAGTAGTGTACAGTAGTTGTCGTCGTTGACTTTGCCTATGTAAATCTACACTGTACACATACAAATGTCACATTTGATACACTTATATCTCTACTCTACTACTAATACGAGCATCTACATAGAAAAAGTTTATTTATCTATTCTAGCATGTATGTTGTTTGATATTAGTTTCGTTATCTTTCAATTTCTTCGTCTCCTCATTCATGTCATGCCATACAGATCCAATTTATCATTATCATAATGTACTCTGACGACAGATATATCTATTTCTGAAGTATATATATACTAGACAAGACAATACGCAGTATAATATTACCAATATATTGTAGTACATATTTCATGGATATACTTATTGCAATTCTTATTGCTCTTATTTTCGAATAATATACCTTCTTAATATTAGAATATATTTGTATTAAGAATCGATAGGTTAACACAGACAGCGATTCTTTCATGACTTCGCGTGTATCAAATAATGTTTATAATAGTATGTGAAATTTAAAAATTAGTCCATTGATACGAAAAGTAGCAAAGCAGTAGTATTGTGTAGTATTAAATGATTTGTGTAACCACTCCTAAGCAAAAAATGAAACTTAAGTAAGTAAGTCAATGTCAATTGAGATGTTATTACTCCAGCCAATTTATATTGTTATTTACTTACTTATACTATGTACACTTCCTTACACGATTGGATTTTTTGTAGAAACACTAAAAAAATATGTAATGTACAACCCGATTACTGCTACATAGAAAAGTTACGCATTCAATGCTGTGATGATAGACATAAATAAGGTATTTGTTTAAATGTGGAAAAATACAAGTTCAAAGAAATAATGCGTTGACGCATTATTCCTTTTTAATTTTAAATACAATTCTCATTTTATCTCTATTTCTATCTTTTATTTTTTAAATGACACTAATATGTAAATATGTAAAACTTGTATTATGAAATTATGAGCTATAGTGAAAGGACCCCATAAATGTAATCGGTTTAATATTAATTCAGTGCAATGCTCTTGATTAACCAAAGCTCATTGACAATTCTCGTGCTAATTAGTATTTTGGAAACTGTATTAAAAATATTGCAGCAAAAAGTTATTTAATGAATTTACCGAACGTTCAGGTGCATAAAGGCATAATAATTAATTTTTAATTTATAAAAATATTTGCACTTTTTGCTTTCTGGTTTTGATCTGTAAAATTTCAATCAAGATTTATTGAATATTTTTAGTGATAAAGAACAAAGTTTATGTGACGATACAAATTGTACGTTAACCGTTTCATATCAATAATGTATTACCTAGGAATTTCAGATAATTATTACTATCAACTTTGTGGTATCACGCGTACAATGGAATGGAAAGTTATTTTACATGACAATAATATTTTGTACTGCTGAGTAGCAGCAGAAGGAGATGACATTCGTTAGTGTTTGTGGATTTGATGTTTGTCTACATTCTACAGCATAATACATATTTTATTTTAGGGAAGCTACTGTAGATGTAATAGTGAAATTGAAACGGTCGTTCATAGAATAGAATATTATGATGAGCCAAAGCTAAGGCAGGAAAAGAAGGTAAAGGAAGCCAATATAAAGCAATAGTAAAACCAAAATGCAATGGAACAAGGAACAGAAAGGAGCAGAGAGCCATCGACATTGTCAACTAGTCACGATAATTCAAAGCGAAATCAAGCTTGCTAGCTTATTGTTAGTATACTCGAGAAAGACATCATCGAAAAGGCTGTTGCTTGCTTGCATGCATAATATGTCTAATATCGTCATATATCTGTAAATATCATATATCCTACCCTAGTAAAAAATACAAATATTATGTATCTTGCTTTGGTCCTGCTAGATAGCACAATGTGCAAACATTTTAGCTGTTTAGTATATTTTTATACGACTATAGAAATATTAGTATTACATGGATGCTTGACTTTGACTCTGGTTTGGTTTGGTTTTGTTGTCTGTCTATGCAAAATGTAAATAGGTGTAGTACTTGTAGTAGGCATATTAAAACAAGAAGATAAAAGCTCATGAATAGATATGCCTATGTAGAACATGAATAATGTTATTAATAATTATGTACAATATCTCTATGAGGAATGAAATTAATGTTTTATTGTGTGCAGTATATGATAACAATATCTCTGTTTTCTTTTCTATGTAATACTACACATTTCTTATACTTATGTAGCTAATAATAAGATAAGTACAGTATAAAGTTGCTTATTGTCTTAGCTATGTATTGTATTGTAGCATAGTAAGCTTTAAAAGAGATAACAACTGTTGTGTTATACTGGTCTACGTAAAAGTGAAGAATAATATTCTGTACGCCGATATGAATCTGTGTATTTATGTAGCACTACTCGTATTTCATATGAGAATGTCTACGTCACATTACATTCGCATTCATAAACTATTGAAGTTGAAGTTGAGGACTATGCTATGCTTAATAATAGTTAACTGAACTGATGTGATGTGAGTTAAACGAAGCTAAGTAAATATTGTCATGCACAGTTAATAAATATTAAACTAAACCACCCAGCTGCAATGTACAGGCAATATGCACATGATTAAAACTGAGACATGCCATACCATAAGGAATACAATGCCATTCCGTTATAGTTATCTCTATTTATATTTATATGTAACAATAATATATACACTATGAAGCATTTTTAAAAATTATATACAAATAGGTAGTTAGTTGACAGAATAATTTATTTACATATGTGAGGCAGTTAAAAAGGTAATGAATATTTATAATTGGTATATTAATACTGTTTATTAGTAGTAAATTAATACACAGACGAGACAGTTTAATTTATGCAGAACGTGTGCTAAGTATTAGTGAAATGTAAAATTAGAAATCATATTATACGCATTCTAATGATGCTCAGGATCACTAATGATGTGGTGACATTTACCATTTAGATTAGCATAGAATTAAGGAAATATTTTAGAAGGTTGTCCTGTGGCAAAAGTCATAATAACCAAATACGGAAATCGATGAATTCCTTTCAATGCAATTACCTACAGGATATACTTCAATTCACCTCCCGTATTTTATTATATTCAAAATATTATAGAAATGCTATCCCCTACTGTATTTACAGAATGGATAGTATTATGATTACAAAGAATAAAAATACCTAGTGTGTATTGTATGTACAGTAAGAATATTGCTTGAGGTCTCTATCCAATATTTTACGTTGCTTGAATGTCGAATTTGAAATGAAATTCGGGTTTACTCCAAATAATCTAAGCATCTACATAATAAAACATTGTTGTAATACTAATAATAGAAAGCTGTAGGTATTAAGTTAGTAAAAAACCTTAGCAGACGCGACAATGCAAACAAAGCCCAAGAAAGCCATCACAGCACATCAGGTAAAGGTAATTTTGAACGTGAAACAAACGATGCAAAGCAAATAAGGAGCAATTTCCATGGACTTTGCATTTCATTTATTATTTAGCGTAAGTTCACTTGTAAAAATTTGGTGTGTGTGTTGGTGCGTTATGTTGTGCTGTTGTGTCGTCGCAATTCCCAATCCGACTCCCTCTCACTCAAGTTAAATATTAAAGAATAGTCTGCATTAATAAATAAAAAGAGCAAATACCCACCTACCTGTCGTCTATCTTCCCTTGTTGTCGTGCTGAACAAGTTCGGCCTTCTTGGTTATCACATTTTCTACGTGACATGAACATTCAAAATTTATAGCCGACATTGCTCATTTCTGTTGTGGAAATATTTAAATATTTATTACCCACCTATGTCTCCATAAAATAAAATAAATCCTTACTAAAAGCCAAGCAGAGTAATTCTACGTAAATGGAACCCATGGTTTTTTAGTGGCAAAAGCTTTTATGTCTTATTTGTTCCTACTTATGTACAACTATGACACGATTAGAGTTACAACTATTTTACAATTCCGATTAGGTAGGTTTAGTTAGTTGGTGATTTGATTCTTCTATTAGTATTAGTATTATTGACATCACATCATCATCATCTTCACAATCACTAACAGAACACTATCCTTTTATTACTACTCGTGTCTGCTGGTGGGCATACAGTTTGCATGTAGTCATGACTTAAATGCATGTATGCTTATGTATGCATTTATGCTACAGAAATTGAGCTGACACATTCTTACGAAATAAGTCGTTGGAAGAGAAAATCCAATTTAATAGGCTCCGTATTGATCGCTCTGCTCGTCCTACTGTCCTCGTCCAATCGGATGGGAATGAGAATTAGCAAAGGACGAAAGTACAAATTTAGGTAGTTTAGCAAACTTTTACTAACTACTTAACTACCAATAATCCTGGCATAGGCTGGTTTGGCTTAGCTGGAGTATTAATTTAGCTCTCAAAATGGTACTTCTGTCTTCGTCCTTTCATGTGGTTGTAGCTACTTTTAGCACAAACACAACGCTAAGTTCTCCTATATCCTAGAGAGAGCTACAAGTTGAGAAAAAGACGTAATATATAACAGCTACTGTACATAGTAAGTCCTAACATGCAACACATGTCATCTGATAAGTCACAAGCCAAGCAAAACCAATGAAGTTAAACAATTCCGTTAATGTAGACTCTATAGACTGTAAGTGTGCTGTAAATGGGATATATACAATTATTAGATACTTTTACTAATGCCATCTCTGTACATTGGCAATGTAAAAAAATATCTATATATGTACGAACACAAATGATGCATTTATTTTCTAAAATACTATTACCTTGCAGTAATTTTCCCTATATTGCATATTGTAAGAATAAAGTTTATGCGGAAGTGGAAAACTTGCATCACTCATAAATAAGTAAAAGTGAGAATGGGAATTTAACATACATATAAGTAATAAATAAACCTGATAATAGAATGCATACGTGTACTAGTACTGTAAGAGGCACATCGTATCGTATCCCATTCTATATGCATTTAAGAGTTTTCCACTTTTCCTAAAATCCGATAAGATTCCCTTGGTGAGAGTTTTAGGATAGTTAATCAGAAGTTGATCTATAAGGTATTCTATCTTGTTCTGTCTAGTCTTCACTTATTTTTAAAAGCACAACACGACAGAATCGCCAACGTGACGGAGACAATAGAAATTACTATTACAGGCATATCTGCATTCATAATTTTGTATAGCAATTTTTTTTGCATTTCTAAAAGTATTGTGATATTTATACTGTGTT
>JAQFYC010004277.1:0-17717 GCA_034694165.1 Tomocerus mixtus | reverse complement strand
GGTCATTTTCAATAGGGTTCCTATCCATCATAAGGACATATCGTATACCAAGTTTCATCATCCTAAGTCAATGCGTTTGGAAGTTAGAGTGTTTACGGACGGACGGACGCACGCACGCACGCACGGACAGACATTGCGATTACATAAGCCAGCCTCGCACACTCGGGCGGGCTAATAATAATACAAATAGGATATACCTTTATTACCATACACATAACATGGTATGTCCTGTATGAAATGTTAGTAACTAACTAAAGGAAACAAAAGTAAAAGAAAATACTTCGCCTACTGTACTGTACTCTTCTAGTCTGGTCTCTGGTCTGATAAGTTATAACAAGAGTTGAGAAGTTGAGATCTGTACTTTGTAGTTGTAGATGTAGTTCTGTAATACTTTGCCCTATATAAGTATACTACAAATAGTGATCATCAAATCTTGCAAAGTTCCTCATCTGTAGATGTATCTACAATGTACAGTAACACAGTTTTGTTTTTGTGTTGTGTACTTTGTTGTTGTCACCACCATACCATACCACCGTCTCGTCTCGGCTCACTCACATCCATATATAAATCCACTGGAAATGCAATGGTCCATTTTACATTTTAGCATTCTCTTTTCTCAACTCTGGCTATTAGTAACCATATCACTTCTCCCTTTATTTTAGATCCCTTTTACAATTGCAATAGTACGTTAATTTTCAATAGGCATAGAATACATCCACCAAAGTAGCTATATACACTATTTTATAACATTACATAGTAGTATGCAGATGCACTATGCATCAGGAAGGAAAGGAAACCAGAAAACGTAAAACATAATGGATTGAATTGCAACTTCAACAATGCAAATATAATAAATGCACTGTAAAATGTATGTAATATGGCTAAAACTAATTTTTGCACATTTTGTAAGTAGATGCATATTTAATTTAAGTAGAGGCAGTGTGTCTGTGGCGCAAACAAATAATAAAATACACAAGATGTTAATTCTGTAATGTAGTAAGTAAAAGAGTGAAACCAAAGCCAAACCAAACCACCTGCCTGCTTAAATGTGCATGTGCAATTTTCCAGATTCTATTATACTTGTACTTGTGGAGTGTGGAGTCAGAGGATAAAAGAATATACCTAAGTATGTACATGGCCATAATATGCTTAAGCGCATACAATTAGTGAAGACAGACAGACAAACAAGAAGAGAGGAGACTTCCCGAGCCGATCTGTCGACTTACTTCTAATTCTCATCTAACTTTTTATTTCTGTAGACTGTAGACGTAGACTGTAGCTAAATGCAAATACAAACCATTCCGTCCTGTTTTGTGTACAATACAATTAATGGTAAGGTTTCTACATACAACCTACACAAAGACCGTGTCATACCAAAGTAAAGCAAAGCACACCAGCAAGTCAAGTTAACGTCAACGTCAACCAAACCAGACCAATAATAATAATGCAATCTAATGCAGAATGGGATAATAGTGTCTACTATTTAACATAACGTAAAGAAACAAAAGAGAACTACTTTACATCACATCACTGACTGGAATGGATGGATGTTTGCGATGTGAGCTGTTTTGTGTACGGATTGAATGCTAAGCTAAGGCGTGCTTGCATTTGCCATTTACCATTTACATTAGATTTGCTTACATTTGGTTGTCTTGTCTTGTTGTGTTGTTCTGCTATTCTATTACGTATAGGGAACAAGGAAGCGAAAAATGTCTGTACCGCTATTCAAAGCAACTCACTACAATTCATATCCTATCTATCTATTTATCCCGCAGATAGAGATACAGTAAACTCTCTATCTTCCTATAATACTTGTGTGTGTACTGTACATACATACATATTGTACAAGAATGCATACAATTAGCAAAGCAACTAACTCAACCCATATACTTATACTTATATGCACATATTCTGCACACTTGTGTAATGTACTATTAAGTATTTTAGTTGTGAATTGAATTGAATGATGAATTGAAGCGAGAAGTTCTATACATCTTATGTACACTGTACACTTATGTATGTAATGTATAATATACCCACCGTCACGTCACAACAGTCAGGAAAGGAGACTAGGATACTTATAATATGTATATATAGTGGCTCTTATAACTCTTATAGGTACTCTATATGCACTATATTATCTCTTGAGCCAATCTCAAGGTTTTGCGGATATTGTTGCATTGTGTTTCTGTTTTGTGGTGTGGTGTGTGAGTGAGACTACGTAAACGTACCTATTCTGTCTTCTGATTCGCATGTATGAAGTAATCATTCCATTCCATCCACATCCAACTCGGCACGTGTGTCTTTCCTAATGCAATTTGATAGACATTACCTACACTATTACAATTTATACAAATCTATATCTTCCTAATACTATTATGATGATAGTTAATTTGATTACACTTCAAGGTACTTACTTACTCCTACTCAGCACAATTACTACTTTTGATGACAAACTATTTCATTGTACCTATACACATGTTTACATCTATTAACAAGTATTAATGCGAATAATACGTTGAATTGGCTTTTATTGCACGCTAAATGCAAACAAACTTTATTTTTTCAGTGATTCATTTCTGTGGAAAGCTTCTGACAATAATAATTAACCTACTTCCTACTTTGTTTATTTATATAAAAATATTTTGATAACATAAATATTACCTAATTTTACTATTTAGATTAGGAGTATTTATTTACTTGTATTTATTTATACATGATAAAAGCAGGGAGCAATATTGTTTTAAAGATTTAAAATTGGTTATTTTAATCTAAAGTATCAATATCAATACAAAACCAACACTGCTATTTGTACACAAATAATGTAACCACACTGACTACAATCTGTGGAAGTGTAAACAATTTGCAATTTCCTTGTCTGCTAATATACTCGTGTCCTCCAACTCAACTGCAACAAATTTTTAATACATATAAGTACAAAAAATGACGACGCTGACGTTAAGCTTGGAAGCTCTACTCAACGCAAATTCATATTCATACAAACGTATACTCTTTTACAGCACAATACATAATATCATCCATTTCACTAATATAATTATACTGATAGACTTTAATGAATGCCGTTTTTGTTTGTGTGAAATATTTGGTCTATATAGTTATCGTATAATATTGTATGTAGGTTATATTTATTACCATCTAAGTACTAATAAGTGTTTAGCTAAACGTACTATCACCCGGAACTATTCATTCTGTCTGTCTTTACTTTTAATATGATAGATGAAACTGTGTTCACAACATGTACATACAAATGTACAAATGTACCTACTTATGATATAAAATGATAGGAAGTGATTTAAATGGCTTTGTCTCAATTAAATTTTATTGCCTCTCTTATCTCATCTCCTGTGACATGAGAGAAGCTTCGACTTTCGAGCAAAGCAAAAGCAAGTGAATCATTTTCCGTTAACTGAATCAAATCATATCAAACTTGATTCTGATAACTATTTTGTAGTAAATATAATAACTAATATGCATAATACAAATTCTAGACTAAGTAATAAAAGTGATGCTGTCATTTACTGTAGTAGTTATCTGTAATCTTGTAATTATTTCTAGAATACTTACCCGTTTTGTAATTGCGTCGATTTGTAGGTAAGCAAAATATTACATGAATCATTTTGCATGTAATTCGTGTAACTAGAATGTGTAACATTATATCGGACTTTACTAAAGTATGCATACAATACAGATATAGATATCACTAGATGTGTCAATTAATTGTAAGTGAGAATAATTAGAACAGAGGACGGAATTTGTAGCTAAATTGTCATTTCAAATTTTTGCATGAGTACACCAATTTTCAGAGCAATCAGGCGGCTACCTTAGCATCATTAGCAGATATGAAATCAAGGAACTCCAGTTCCGCTCACAAAACTCTTTCCTGGTTTGGTTATTTGGTTCCCAACTTTATGTAGCAACATCAACTCCAGACAGACCAGGATCCCTGACGTGATAGAGATAAAGCTGCCCGTGAATGACTTATAAGTGAATTATCCCCTGATGTAAGATTTAATGAAGAGGATATAGAGATACTTGAAATCGATAGCAGAGATATGGCAATATACCTCCTGGTTTGTCTAACAAGACTAATTAATATGAATGATGAAAAGCAGAGGAAGTGAGTATATTGTACTCGCTAATTAAATCCAAGTTTAAATGTAGTCTCCTACACATTTGCTAAAATCTTCGTAATTTCCGCAATTTTAAGTCAATGACGCAGACGGGAGTAATAACAAGAACAATAAGTAGCAAATTATGTTTGGCTTGCATAAAGGCAAATATCCCAAATATAAAATACTTATTGAAGGCATTTTATATTTATATTTACCTACAATTTCTATTTTATTGACATATTTGTATTAGATGTGAATTTGTTCTATAAACATTACCAGCCAAATCTTCAGAAGGAATTATTTTTAATCGACTGAAATACAGATAATCAACTTATAATAATAGAATGCACTCATCCTCAGTTATTACAAAATAAAATAACCTGGATTTGGAATCGAGTCCAAATCATAAACAGTAAAAAAATATCTTAGTAAGTATCCCACCATTAATAATCGTTACTAGCTTTATTTATGCAAAACAAATTCTTAATTTCCCTATCTCATTTCATTGGAATTGCTGCAAAAGCTTAATCGATCGATTCTTTATATTTGATCAATTTCCCTCACTAGCATAATATACTAAAACCACCGTTTTGCCAGCTGCTTATATTAAATTCTTTAGAAATACATGACTGTTTGTAAATAGTTGCTATCCACTTGTCACCGGCTTTGTTTATGATGAATGTACGTACATATTTATGCAAATAAAGGTTATAAAAGAGATTAATAATGAGAAGATGTACGTCGGTGGGTAAAGTAAGTACCTACGTAAGCAAGCTAGTAGGTAGCGTATACGGAAAGATGAGACTTTCCTTCCTTATTTTTGTGTCGAGAGTCAAGTCAACGCAAAGTGTCTCTATTAATAGAAAGGAGAGATGGAGATAAGAAAAATGAGGATAATGATCAGACGAGAGATAGTTTCATAGAGAGGAGAGCTAACAAAAGTAAATAAAATAAGTAGTTACTTACATACATACGTTAGTTATACTTACAAAGAAAGGTAGCATACTTACTTATCTTATACAGAAAATATTGATGTAAGTAAGTATATATAAGGCATCTACTGCCTATGTATTGTACAACAATTATTTAGCTTGGTTGCTTGCATTATTCTCGCAGTAGATACTTACGACCTAATATTATGGGTTTTGGCATTTAATGTATGTTAATATAGTATTTCTACTTAATGTACATAGATATACTAACTAATAAGTATTTAGTTCCCATTTGCTTACTTACTAGCAACTACATACATACCAACATAAAGTACACACAGTATAAGCAGCATGCATAATTACATTCTCTTGTCTTGTCTACTCTGTCCTTAGTCTATTGATGGAGAGTTAATTTTAAAAGCGTCTCTTCATCTTTCATCTTTCGAGTCTTGACTTGACTTTTCTATCGCTCCATGTGGTCCATTCAAATTGAAAAAGCCATTAGGTTTCTAAGCCAAAGGATGTTCTATTCTTTGCATATAGCGAAATGTAGGATACTTCACTGTAAATATGAATGTACATATATGTCCTATGTACATGGGAAGATCTTTTAAGTCCAGACCAGGCCAAGCCACAAGAAAACACATTGAAGCATCAACACATTTCATATATTATATTTATGTTTAGTTCCGTTTTTGTTCTGTCTATGTCTTCTTGCTACAACATGTTCCTATAAATATTTTATGGCCTGTATTCCAAAGAAAGACTCGAACTCGACACAGTTACAATAAGTATCCACTACAACTTGTATGAAAGAACTTACAATGTTACAATGCATTATTATTATTATATACCATACATCCTTGCTATTTAATGTACAAATCATTCCTTTGGAACCCTTTTCTATTAAAATAACCGAGTATATTGTAAGTATCCAAGAGGTTTAAACTTCAAACGCTAAACTTACATTTTTATTATTACAGATATAGTAACAGTTATCTACACATAAAATGTATATCCTTTCCACCTACTTTTACGTAAATGGGCATTTACATGTTTATTTTGACAATTGCACTCTACTAAAATGTAAAAAAAGTAAATTTGATGTAAAACATGATTTTATATGTGTATTTGCACATTAAAAATGCTAATAATTGTCTTTTCGTCATACTTACTTACAACAGAAGTTGCAAAACTACTCTGCTACTTTTACATTTGTATTCCCGAGTTTAAAAATCACAAGTTTGTTTCTCTTTTTAGTAAGTAGTCGCAGAATCCTTAATCTGCAAATCCATCCATATCGCCTATTTGATCTCATTGTAAGAATTTCTCATTACAATGACAATGCAATATCGAGAACACAAATAGAAATGATTGGAGCAGAAACAAATAGGCCAGATCAGACTGACAGACGCACAACATAACAGAACTCAAGAATCATTTCAACTTAACATTTAACGCTTCCTTCCCTTGCTTTTGCTTCAGTGACACAGAATCCAACATTAATTCTGCAAACTTTATTTTCTCCTTTTTTCACAAGAATCTCTATCGGCAATATCCCCCATTGATATAGACTATCTCCTTATGTACTCTTATATATTATGTACATACTACACCTACTATAAATATAATAATAAATATGGGTCTGGGTCTTATTCCTCTACAGAATATTTCTAATCAAACTGATTCTAAAATTCTGAGTTAGCTAGCATGGTGGGGCTTCTATTTACAATTTCCTTCATATCTTGAGCTTTGTTCTTTAATTTATTTATAAATGTGATACTATTGATTTCTAAGAGCGACATAATCGTTTAATTTCTAGTTTGTACTATACAGCACAAAAGGAAATACTCAAACCAAACCGCAGAATTAATTTAGCTAAGGGAAGTCTTAAAGTCTACAGGTAGCTGATGTGGTAGCGGTAGCTCTACATAACATTTTATTGAATGATTGTAAACAAAACAAGGAAACTCCAGCACCTGCTCTGCCAGTCTTTCTTTGTATTTTGTAGTAAATGTCGTGTTTGGAATACACCAGGCAAAGTAGTCAAAGGAAAAGAGACGACAGTTGGTTTTATTCATATCTGTACTTGATTATACATAATTATATAACATAGATTCATACTACATACATATTCGTATAACTAACAACATGCTTTCAATGTGTATATAAGAAACATAAGTTATTATTACGATTACGATAGAAAATAAATAGTGTGCCAAGTGAAGCTACTTGTTCAAAGCCCTGACTAACTACGAACGCAACCTTTCTTAAATACAATTAGCCGAAAGGTAAAGGTCTTACTTCAACTAAAAACTGAAAAGCAACTTACATACTTTACTTTCGTCCACTTTGTTCCTAGTATGAGTACACTGTAGATACACTTGTACTTGCAGTGCTGTAGTATGTACATTACATGCAATCCCCTAAAAAAATAAAGACACAGACACGCAAACTGCATCACGTTTCTTCTTCCTCTGAATCCTCTGACTTGACTTCGTTTCGTTTCGTTTGCTTTTCTTGGGTCATTTGCTATCCATGCCAATTTCATAGTTAACAACTTACGCTGTCATAGGCATAGACAATTCTTTTCCTTTTCCTATCCAAAATATTAGTACAGATATATATCTACTATAATGGGAGACAAAGAAAATGTAGAGTTAAGTTAAGCTAACGCAAATAATATTCAAGTTAGTCCAGCCGTTATTCCTGTCTTGTTTCTCTAGCACTTCCTCTTTACTCTGACAAATGAGTACATTTGACTAAATACCAAAGGCAGTCATTCACCATTCCCAAATCCAACAAAGTGAGTTCGAGTGGAGTGGTGTATCGTTACATCTTATATTTATGTCAATATAAAAATAGAAACATTAATATGCAAATTCTTTGGCGGTTAAATATTTAATATTTATATAGGGAACATTACATTATGTACACACCGCAGTTTTGGATAGTCATCTCATCATCAGAATGTTTATAAAGTGCATAAATCTCCATGTCCATAGTCCATATTATTTGATGTACTGTACAAATACATTTCAAATAGTCTGAATATTTTTCCTAAGTATTTACTATACCTAAGGAAGCTTTGTGCAAATACAAGCAACTTTACAAAAATATAGGAAGTACAGTACAGTACACAATACATGGATGTAGTAACTATTTATCCAGACGAAGAAAAAAATAAGGTATGCAAAGGGCATGTCTAGTTAACCCGTCCATATTGTGATGACTGCACATAATGTATACAGATGAGTAGATTTAGTATATAAGACAATTAAAAAATCTGAGTTGCACATTTTCTTGCGATGTGAAATTGCAAGCAAGGCAAGAAACAACTGCAATCCTAGAAGAACATTAACTTTTCCTCTGTTGTGTTGTAATTTGTAATAACTTATCACTACATATAGTCAGGAAGAAGTTGAATCCGTGAAAGTGAGTAACTAGGATAACATTTGCACTGTTCCCTCATTTGTATGCATTACGCAAAAGAGAATAGAGATTTGCTAGTACCTATATACTACGCATACAACATAGACACAGTAGTTTTAATTAGAATACAGTACAATTTACTGTACATATCCTAAGGATAACTTTGAATCAAAGTTTACGGAAAAAGAGAAGCCTGTTCGACAAGTTGCTTCCAACGTTGAGATTCTATATAGAAAGGAATTCCCCGATATGGTTTTGCTTGCTCTCTAGCTCTGTACTCTTCCTCAGGTTAACTTACTTAGCATTATTCTCTTGACTAACTTCCTTGCTTATGGTTTCATGAGTCTTATCTTCCATTTTCTTATTTTATCCTGATATCTGTAGATATATCTGTAGTAGAACCAACTCAGTCTATTACCTAGCATGTAGATTATTGGAAACTCATGAATTGCCCTTATTCCTTAACTACATAGTCTTGGAAGATAATATGTAAATAAATGTTGATCACATCCGAGCTCATTTACATTTTGTGCAGATGGATGTGAAATGAGTGCAGAAAGAGTGAGTTGATAACAGAACACACGGAATTTAGTATCCAGTGTAATAATGGAATCTGCTGGTCTGTTCTGTAGTTAATCCACCTCCTGGATTGCACTGTTCATTTGTTTCCTGCGGTGAGCTGTGAGCTTGAACTAGGCTAGGATTCTATAGAAAATGGAGTTCCACTAGCATCTAGCATATAGACTACATAACAAAACAAGAGCAACATCAAATTTCCTAACACAAAGTAAAGTGAGAATAAGAAATAGAAAAGAGAGGAGACTGGCGGAGGAGACTCCATTTATTAGACAGCAGACTCCTTTTCTTCTATTTTGTTTTCTCGTTCTCTTTCCCTTTCTTGGGGAATCCATCCATCCAAATGCAAACCAAACCATTAATCCAGCACTCTATTCCTATCCTACATACACATTTGTACTTATATGCAACATACGTTAATATATTATATTGTACTATTATGCAAGACACAACACAACAAAGCAAATCTATATAAATAGCTAACGCTGTACGAGTATTATAAATATATTCCACATTATATTATGAATAGGCCTCGACTACAAACATAATAAGTTCAAAGATAAAGCTAACACAATAGTGTGAATGTATGTATGTATGTATGTGAGATGTGGCTCTACTCTGTCTGTCTAGCCATTGGATTGCATTACTTATTATATGCACTGCACTACATACGCATAAGAGGACTATTACATTACATTCGTTTTAGTAGTGCACTGCACATTGTGGAAGGAAGAACCTTTTCCTTGTATTACTTACTTTCATTTCATCGCTATTGCTTTGCATTAGATTTCATTGTCAGTTCAGGGGTGATTTGATGGGACCCAGAAAAAATTCTCAAGAAGCAACAAGTTTTTTTGTGCTCATATCTTTTCCTCCTGGCCTGGCCTGCCTGGCTTCTTGTTCTAATACCTCGGGTTTCCTTTATCAGCTTCCATACCACGACGACCACCACCAACTATCGTCCTTTAGCTTTGGATGTACATAGACAAGAACAGGATCGCTCCATATTCTATAATAATACGATGCGATGCCAGTAAGAAGAATCAACTGACTCTGTATTATGTATCTTGCTCTATATACAGTATTAGTAGTATTAGAGTATTACATATTAGTGTTACATAACTTATGTCATATAACATGCTTAGATTCTTCCATAATACACCATCTTCTTACTTAACGTTAGTTATATAAGATGTGAATACATTTTCTGACTACTCTATTTAGTTCATACTTAGTTGACTGAAGTTCTGCCGTTTCATTTTCATATGGCGGCGATACTACAGATATATGCACTACATTTTTCATTTTTTCCATACTTAGGTACTTACAAAGTTCACTTAAATATACGGTTCCCTTCCTTCCTTCCTTAGGTTCCTCTTCTATATCCTATCCCATCCACTTCACTCAACTTTAGCCCACATCCCATAATTCCCATCGCACAACAACATATCACATCTTTTTGCTTACAGTACTACTAAACAGATTTTTTATAAATACCATTACCACGCAGAGCTATAGAAAATTTACTCAAATGTTCTTATATAAGTAGTGTATGTAAAATGTAATGGTAGACCAGTTCCTTTATTTCTTTCCTTATAAAGATGCTTCTGCTTATTATTACATTATACATACTAGTAGAGAAATATACCAGACCAGGGTACACAGATTGTGGAGCAGATTTGCTTACTACTTACTTACTTAGTTACTTATAAGTTAGATGCATAAATTGAATTGAATAAAAGTGGACATGTTAATTTCCATGTGTTATGTTATTATGGAATGGTAATGGTGTGCGTGGTTGTAGTTGTAATAGTTGTAGCAAGTGGAAGGAAGGAAGGAACGAAAGACAGACTACCACTACCACCATTTAATACCAGCAAACCAAAAAACAAACCCTAGCAATCCGAGTTCGGTAATTCTTAAATGTTTCTTTTTTCCAACCACTCACTCATCGTCAGAGAAAAGAGGATCGAGTAGATTCAGTAGATGTGTTTGTGTGTGTGTTTCATAGTTACATTACATATTACATTTCTTTATGTCAGTCCATTTCTCACTAAAATGTAATGGCGTATGTTATGTACGTAAAAAGTACAAGTCTTGAGAAACTTGTCTTGTTCTCGTCTCGTCCTCTGCCCTTCCATTTCCAGTTAGTATATTATCTTATGTAAGTAATAGTCTGTCTCTACAGAAGTAGGATGGTATGGTATGGTGGCAACAAAACAAACCTCTGTGCCTTGTGTCATGTAAGGTCTGGTCTCTGGTCCTGGCCTGGTTTGTTTGGTCTCCCTGGTACTGGTATATTGAAATACAATAGCTGCAGCTACTTTGTGGCAAATACATACAGACTGACTGTGTCTGTTAAATATTATGCAAGTAATAAGTATAGCTACATATTTACATGCATGAACATAACAACGGCCCTTTCTTCTGCCTTATTACATAAGATACTCTTAAAAGTAACTCCAGATTTCAATCCTTTTTTCTCATGATACATATGACATACCAAAACCAAACTATCGCATCAGGAAGGATATCCTTGTTGTACATACTTATGTAAGTAAAACTACGGAGGTAAGTAGTTCTGTCTTCTGTTCTGTTTCAGTTAGCGTAACAGGTCTGCTGACACGTGACACAAAAGATTGCTATAAATATATTCTAATATATGTAGACTTTAGATTGCCCTTGCCTTGTACTATAATATTTTGAAAAGCAAATCCATACCACATAGCATGTCACAGGATAATAAATTTGATACAATTATCTCTTAGTTATCTTTTCCCCTATCTTAAATAAAAATGCCTACAGTATATTACTCATGACCATAATTAATTTTAAAGTTGTAGGTATAATTGTAACGGAGCTAAGTTCTAACACTGTTTATCTGTACTATTATTGTACTAGCTACCTTCCCGAACCAGAACTAGGTGAATTTCGTTGGGGATTCTTCTTTTTATTATATATATTATTAAGTATACCTTAATTGAACAAAACCGTCTCAAAGTCTGCGATGCCTTTTCTTATTCTTCCTGGGCCTGTCTTGGTTTTGGTTTAGGTTCAATGTTATATAATTCTTATATTTGTAGGTAGCAAGTATAAGGTATGCTCTACTGCAGTACACTACAGTACACACACCGTGTCAATAGAATTGAAAGCAATTCAATCCAATCCACTTCAGTACTTTAGTTAGAGTTAGTTGTTAGTTCCTACAATGGAAGCAATGTGTTTCATTATACCTGCGGCGGGTATCCTATCCTCAACCTCTGTGTCCACTGTTACTGTTCCTCTGTTGTTGGATTGCAAGTTGGAATTTCTACTTCCACTCACTCACTCTGACTCTGACTCTCCTCCACATTTGTATTCATGGGAACGTCTGGTGCATTGTATTATTTGTCTTCCTTCCCTTCCTTCCCTTCTCCTACATTCGAAACACACTGCATTGCATTGCCATCATCAGTTAGTTTTAGTTAGTTACTCACAAAATACTCTCACCATGAAAATAAACTGAAATCTAGTACATAACGTACACACACAAGATTCCTTGGGATGCGATGCAAGCCTAACTTTGTATTTTCTATGTAGTGTGTCTAATATTACTTGGAATTGGAACCGGAGAGCACAGGTTGCTTTCTGAACACACTAACTTAACTTAACTTGCCCACCCACAAAAGCAACCAACCAAAACTTATTCCCATCATTACACAAACAAAATACGAACACTTGAAAATTAGTCAACATAGTCAACAGCAGACAATGAAAATATTCCTTAAGTATAAGATTAGAGTTTATACTGCTAGAAACACTACAGTTACAACATTCCACATTATTACATGTAACAACATAATATTACATAAATCTATAGGTTACCATATACGTTAGCATTGTTGTCCTCGTAGCTTAAACCAAAGGATAAATTAATTGTACCTATGTATACACATTACTCATTTTGAAATGACTTACAACTACTAAATAGCTACAATCGCGGTTTGTTTACTTACATGTACTTATATGTACTTATCAGTGCATTTAAATTAGATAAATAAATGCCCTCTTTTTTTATACAATCTTATATACTAAGTACAGTAGACATATTATGTGACTTTATGACGAATGATTATAATACCTAAGTAGATATATTATTATTTATGAATGTGCATAGATGAAGGGTAAAAATATCAAAATATATGCAGCATAACGTCAACATCAACATGCACAGTAGAAATCTTATCTTTAGTACTATCTTAGGGCTAGCATCTTTGATACAAAGATTAATACTAAGAAACTCCAGTTTTGAGTTTCTGTTCTGCCTAGGTATTCTATTGTATTGCATTGTATGTATACTATAACTTCACATAACTTTACTCACTTTGTTTCACATTTACGTCAACCAAGTTAAGTAAGCCATAGTGAAGTGAAGTCAAGGCAAGGCAAGAGAGGCTCAGGAAGACAGGCAGGCGGTACAGTTCCCAGAAATATGTAACACCACTTATTTTATACTTGTTCAAAAACTTCCAGGCTATAATGCAATACACAGGGCATATGCATATGAGATCATAAAACCTGTATCTATAGGTAAGCATATAAGTGTTAAGCCAAATGCCTTTTATGTATACAATATATTGCCTTCTTATTATGTACATAGTCCTATTATGTACATAGTCCTATTATGTATGTATTTAGGAAGCACATAGTACATAGTTTCCTTAAGGATTGCATTATCCATTTGTGAGTTGAATGTTGAATCTAAAGCCGAGCGACTGTATGTAGTATGTACATAGTGTAACGTAAGTGTAAGTTCTCTATGACATTCTAATGTTTATATGAATAAGAAACTCACATCACATCACATCATCTCTGGAAAGCTAAAGGTAAAAAGAGCTCACTCAGCTCACTTGACTTGCCTTGACTTGAATGCTTCTAAGTTAAGCTAGACTCAAGAATAAGTAGAGAAGAATACACAAGACAGAACAGAAACACACTGAGTGAGCGTAACGATTGCCGAATAAAGGAGCATCTTCAACATCTACATTCTATATGTATCTCGTATTTATATAGAACTGGATAAGTATATGTATGTATTAGTATGTACTGTACTATATCTGTAAGTAAGTCAAGTGATGTGAATTTCTCCTCCGTCTTTTCTCGTTATAGTTTCAGCATAACCATGATACAATAACTATATATAATGTATCTACATAAACTAACTATGCTACTTTATCTTGTCCATAATCCATAGCCCTATGTATTTCCTTTTGCAAAATCTTTTAGCAAAAAATCTATAAAATAAAAAATAAATATTATCTTTTAGCATCAGTACTAGATATCCATCCAAAGATATAAATATGTAGTAAGGATCAAGATCGTAATACTTACATAGAATCTATGGTAGTCTAGATATTTATGATTTTTGCGAACTGCTATGTTAATACCCGTATTGTTGGTAATAAAATGGATTTTATAAATGCCATTGGTTTTCTTTGGGTTGCTTTGCTTTTGTATTATTGCTATTACATTTTTGATACTATTATTTTTGCTATAAAATTGAGTTAAGAGATCCATACGAGTTCTCATTCTCAGATTGTCCTGTCTTTCCTATAAATATTCTGTCATTCTCCATGCACTGGCATGGCAAGGCATGGCATGGCATTGCCATTTCGATGTTCAACGTTCAACGTTCAAGACTCTCATTCTACTCATCATTTGAAGGAATACATACTATATCTGTATATTGTAAGTATACGGAGGATAGGAATGTCCTCCGCCGTTTCCGACTCTTTCACAACTCCAAGATGACTTTCTATTTTCCAATACTACTGTACTTACACTTACAGTACAGACAGAAGAGTTCTGGAGCAAAAGCAAAGCAGAAGAGTCAGGAAAGAGAGAATTTGGAGCGAAAAAATCCTCCTGTGCAATATTCGCAATTTCCGCTTTCAACATCCTCCTCTCCAAACTGCGAGGCTCTTTCTCTCTCTCCCACTCACTCTGTTTCTGGATTCCGCATAAGAACTTGCGATTTGCGAATCCTATCATAGTATGACGCAAAACAGAAGAGGAACGGACACTAGAGAACTATGTAAGTAAAGACTAAACTAAACTAAACGAAAGGTACCTACCTATCTGTACATACATACTGCTATATTACTATTAAATGCCAACTTGTATAGATAAGGGAGAAATACATTTGAGAGAACATATTGATGTTGGTTGAGTCGAGTTGACTTGGTTTTCTTTCGCCGTCTTTCTTACTTGCTTGGGTATATAAAGTAGAAAGAACTTTCGCAACATACAAAAGACATTTATTGAACTTCTCCCTCTCTATTTTCGAGACTTATTTTATTTCACTCGCCTTATTCTTCAGTATCTTCAGTCACTGAGCTCAAGAGTGGAGCAGAGTGAATGGAGTAACCCTAGACTCCCAGCCAGCATTCCCACTTCCATTAGATATAACAACCCATCTTCGCACATCCTTCCTACATCCGATCGCAAATATACAACTAAATTATATCACTCTGCCTCTATATATATTCTATTTATGTATATTACACACGAGAACACACTCAGTTACACTATTGAAGCAGAAACAGAGATAGCAATGGCAATAGCACATCCATGCAATGCTAGTTAACAACTCCACTCCTTTGTCATACCCATTAGTTACATTCGTCATTTCATCTCACAATGGAGCACAACACAACTTTTTCTCTAAAACCGAAGATAACCGTTTTCTTTTGTGTTTCCTAGTTTTCATCTACCTAATAATTCTTTTATATTCTTCAGCTTCCACTTGTTCTAAAAACATTACAGCTACCTTTACCTATCGTCTATTCTAGCCTCCTAGGATAACCAAGTATTAAGTATTATAATTTTCATCTCTACTTTAATGAGGAACAGATTATTAGGGATATAACCTGTGCCTGATGGTCTCTCTATTAGTGTCACACCATTATTAGGAACGTCATACTACATACACTACAATACACACTAGAAAGGCATCAAGGCATTGCGAATAGCAATAAACATAACAATAACGCTTGCTTTCAGAAAACTTTTTCTTTTAATGGTTAAAACTAAATTCATATACTTACATTATATACTTATGTAACACTACTTTCCATGGTTCCAATACACTGAGATTCGCCAACATAAACGACACTTATGGCAACTACCTGTATTTTTAAGCATGTTTTAATAGCACAGTTGCCTAAGTATCTTATTAGGGTGGGTTTTGATCCCTGTTAGAATATTCAGTAGCATACTTCAAAGCTAAAAGTGTAACTACTTACCTACCCATTTTGCTAATTAATGTTATTTCATAATTTCTACGACAATATCTTTACCATATTATTGAGAAACATGTTTCAAAATAAAGAACAAACACATTATGTTTTTGCCTTCTGAGCATTTACATACTTTGGACTGTTTACATCGCTTATATTAAATCTGTGTTCCATAAATCATCAAAGTAGGATGAAAAATTTTTATTTCGAAGATGCTTGATTAATTAATGTTCATATGAGATCGTGCTAAAATAACGTGATAAAATAAATACAGATATACGGTCACGTACAGATGACTTTAAAGTTTAAAATATTAGTATATTACTAAATACTTAAAAATAGTTTGAAAAATTTTGCCAGTACTAAAGGTAGTATCTTATTGTGAATAATGTGGATGTCTAACTACTAATCCTTGCATATTTTGTATATATATCATTTTTATTGCAATCTTTAGCAATATGAAATGTATTGTAGAGTACTTGAAAATCGATATAAAAGTAAGGCAAGGATAAAAGACTGTCCTTGAAACTAGACCAAGACAAAGGGCAGGTTGAATACTACGGATAATGTGTACAACAGTGTCAGTAAAGTGAATACCTATTTATTTATTACAGCTATCTACTGATACTATACATTTAACTCAACATCCTTTCGTGATTCGTGATGTGACCAAAGTAAAGGGAAATAGTAAAAATAAACAGCAGAGATACTATTTAGTTCGTATCAAAAATATAAGATCACGACACACATAATACTATAACAAAAAACATCGGATCGGTCTGTGAAACCGGAGAGACGAGAGAAACTACATACCTACCACCTACTTTTAGTTTCTTTTCCTTCCAGTTCTACTTATTATCTCGTCTTTTTTACTCCCCTTATCAGCAAGTGCAGTTCAAGTACAACTGAACTATTTTGTAAAACATGATATGGAATTCTCTTATTTAGTATTTATATCGGAATACGAATTATGCTTTAAGGGCTCCTTACTTGACTTACAATTTGCTACAAGATATTCCTTACCGAAGTATACATACATTAAACGAGTATACCCTTTCTCCGGGTTATTAGGACCAGAACCGCCTTCTTATTTTTCTAAAGATTCACTTACAAACTTTGATGTACTATATAAAGGATGTCTTGATACATTTCCATATTATACGGAGTAATCTTTTTAATTTCTTTGTTATGCGAGTAGTATACCTATGTTAATATTAATCCAAGTTTATTTGTAATTCTTCCTGTACTATTGACTATATAAACTAAACTTAAAATGCTTAGGACTGTAAGAAAGTTAGTTCTTACATAACTTCGTTCTACTTCCACTACTGACATAGCTTTACTTCCTTTCCAGTTCCGCCACGGTA
>JAQFYC010004276.1:0-17719 GCA_034694165.1 Tomocerus mixtus | reverse complement strand
TGGTTCAAAAACATCTCGGATGTTACTTTTTACCTCCTCTTTCGAATTCTGAAAACAGAATTCAAAAAAGTTGACGCCTTCGAAAGTTAGAGCGCAGACTTACACACACATACACACACACACACACTCACACTTCCAGACAGCATTGCTCTTCTGAATATGTATCTGACGATACATAATAATGAACACTTTGAAATAATAATAATATATAATATGCTACAGTATAAGTAAAACTGAAGGGTCTAATTTCCACGTTAAATTACAGAAGTAGATTATATTTCGAAATGTTAAGCAATCTAAACAATTATTAAAGTTTGAATTGGAATTACTGATTTTTTCGGAATATTCTGTTTATTTGCACATACAATTAATTTCAGACATGCGATAAATGTATAATATTCTTCAGAAATCAAATTCAATCATTTTCGTAAACTCATTGGAACTGATTCCCTTCACCCGATATCCCTGGCCTTTATCTTCAATAATGTAATGCTCAGATGGCTTGTCAACAAGGGGAACAAGGCCGACTTTTCGAAATTGTCCTCATCAAACCACTGCAGCTTCCCAAGAGCAATCTTCTTAATCTTTATTTTTTGTTGGATTATAAGGATTTTCTGGATGATACACTCCTGCTGTTCGTCTGACCCCCAGCCCCACGGTTCCAAAGTTCTGAACACAAGCACATCTGTTTGAATGTGTTTAGAAATTTTGTTTTCATAGTAAGACAATACTTCTGAATTAGGGTGGAAAGCGAGAACCAAAGTCTTCAATTTAATATGCCGATTGCCAACAAACTTATATTGATACATTATTGCGAGTGAAAGGCTATCAATATTTGGGGGTAACAAATCCAAGTTTAACTTTTCCACTGTCGTATCGTGTTCTTCTAGAGAAACGCAAGTCAATGATAAGCACTGTTGGAAATACGGGAGCAGTTTGACACATCCTATTAGCCCCAAATGCTTTAAATTGGGCAAATTAACCAGACCGGACATACCAACATCTTTTAGAGAACGTCTTCTGTTAAATACAAGCTTCCTGATATTTGCTTCGGCCATTCTGCCTCTGATTTTGGTATCTCCTCCTAAATACAACTCGTCAATCTCCACTGAATTATTGAAATCGAAGATTAAATTCCCGTCTTTCAAGTAAATCTTTTTCATTTGTGCAGAAGTGAGGTAATCGGCAAGCACAACTTTGGAGGACACACGCAGTCCGCTCACTTCATAGAAGACGTCCTCGAGTGTAATTTTTTCAGGGGCTATTTTGGCATCAAGATTAATATGGACAAATGTTAAGGAAATATCTTTAATAGATTTGAAGTCACTAAAGTTCAAAGTGAGCCGCATTCCTGATCCGTCGCTGCAGAGTTCCAATTTGTCTAATGAACCAAAGTCAACAATGTCCCTCATTTGCGTAACGATGACATTTTGGTCCTTGCCGTTAAAATGACACCGATTAAGTTTTAATTTTTTGGGCTTTATCTTCACATCCCGATTCAACAGAATTGTGCAGCAATCCAAATAAATTTGAGGGATTGTTGATAGTTTCTGCAAAGACACAGAACCCCTGGGATATATTTTCAATTTTTTTAAATTTGGGCCAATTAGATCATCAAGTACTGTTGACCGAACAGAACAACAGATTTCTAGTTCTCTCATAATGGTAACTTGTGGCTCGATACAAACTTCCCTTTTTCGTTGCGTCAAACAGTCCGCCCGAAATGCAAAAGCTGTAAATCGAATATATTCTGTATTATCTGTATTGATGCTCGCGAAAAGATCTTGGATGTTCGCTGGAGGGGATTCCATAATAGAAGCCAGAATACCATTCTTCTTGTCATTGAATACCACAGCTGACTTAAGCACGAATTTTGCATCACTAAGCTCTTTCCATTTCTTGGTCACCAATCGGCAATTCTTCAGAGTTTCGTAATCCACAAAAGAAAATAGCGATTGGAGGATCTAATTGTAATTATAAACATTTATATCACTAATCAGCATGTCTTCATATTTAATAGCAGTAATCGGCCGACGCCGACAGACCATAAATAACAGTATAACTATTTTATGTTCTAATCACATAACAATAAAAAATATCAGATTGTAATTGCTTGTACAGTTTAGAATTGAACGTGTAACTAAAATATTACCATATCAATCAGTAGCGGGTTCTTTTGAACAACACATAATTGCTCCAAAGTATTCTCCACCTGGTCAGTGGTTCTATCATCTCTTGCCGAAGATCTTCGATTTCTCACGTCCATAATTTTTGATTAGCCAACCGTCAACAGTACGTGACTGAAATAAAAGTTTAAAATTGTGATCAATAAAAAATCAGTTTCCCCTGTAATCAAACATTAAATTAATTGTACGACTGTAGGATTGTTAATCAATGACTTATTATTATTTGGCAGAGATATTTAAATATGCGTATCTGCTGAACTCAGTAAATATGCTAATTTATTTTCTCTTCCACTTTTAATAAAGATTTCTGCCAATTAATTACAAGCCTTAACTAATTATATGAATTGAATTTTGCCATTTTTATGTTAACTATTTAACATTATTGATTGTTTAGAAAAAGCAATGATTCTTTGATTCCCGCAAATCTGGTGTCTGGTTGTTTACTTAATTTGAATCTGAAAAGATTAAAAGTTAAAATGTGGCCAAATAACCTATTCTATATCTAGTCGCCAAGTTTTATCAATAATTTTATCAATTTACGGGTTACGATTACGATAATCAGGGTACGGGAAGTTAGGCCGATCGCCGACAGTAAGTTAGTTAATTACTTTGAAACGAACTAGAATGTTAGATAGTATTACATGCTCATCATACATCAAAGGACCTTACGGCACTGCCTGTCTTATTTTAACTCCAATTACATAATTTCCTAAATTGGGAAATATGTAGCTATGCAATTTGTATTACTATTAAACATTTGATATTGATTTCAGTAATTATTGTTTGTTTACCTTTTCTTTAGATCACTGACAGTGTGACAAGTAACAATATTGTCAATAAACCGTTGTAAACGAATGTAACCGAGAGGGAACCTAAAAGGTTGAACCGTAGAAAACGTTTGAATTTATTCAAAAAGGTTTGAATCCATTCGAAAAAGTTTGGATTTATTCAAAAAAGTTTGAATCTATTCGACAAAGTTTGGATTTATTCGAAAAAGTTTGAATTTATTCGAAAATGTTAGAATCTGTTTACCCTTTTGTTTTGTGCTTTCTTCACGTTGGTGATATGAGGACATACAGACGTACGTACAGACAGACAGACTCCACTCTTCCCACAGAGAGGAAACAAGTTCCCTCTCAATAAACGTACTTCATCACAAAATAACTTACTACGCTTACTACACAGTAAGATGTTAACAAAATCCTAGTCAATATTCCTGCCAGATTCGTATTTATATTTTCCCAACAAATCTAATGCTCCTCCTGGTCCTCCTAAGTGAAGTCGCACGCCACAAAATATATACTTAAGTAAGAACGGAACAAAGTATTCGTCAACTTTATAATATTCGTTTCGAAGTTTTTAAGTTGTTGAGCGTATGCAAAACGATTTTTGAAAACCACAATATTATAATATTATGTGACTTACACACATTGTCATCAAAACCTCTAAAGTATGCCTGTCGGATACTGGATATTTCGGTGTAATATTGTGCAATTCCGTTGTTTAACGGTTGGTTCGTCAAACAGATGCCGTCTCTTTGATGGAAAAAGGATTTTGATTCACTGGGGCAACTATTTCCACTTATAATGATGACATTCTTCGTGCATTCTATATCACTTCTCTTTCTGCTTCCAATTGCCTGTCAAACTGTATGTATTTTCGAAAATAATTAATTAATAGCAATTTATTCTCTATTTTTGTCGTAAAAATCCCAAATAAAAATCGTAAACACTTCTAATTTACAGTTGTACTATACACTAATAAGCTTTCTTTCTCTTTGTTTAGCAATTTGATTTTTTTTCTACAAAATATTACACAAATTGAGTTTATTTGGCATTCCAAGGCATTTTTGCATTCCAACAATTGTAGCTTGAGACCCGTATTGTAAGCATTACCACTGCACGCAAATCTTCCTTCAGATAGGTAGAATGCTGAAACAAATTGTATACGTTGTACTAAGTTATCTACACTCATAATAGTATGAAGCAGAAACGGTCAACTATTTATTCTAATAATTATTAAAAAACTAGGACGCATAGTTAATCCAATGAGCAGCCATGGCCTATTAAGTATGAAATTCCTACAAATCAAAGCCCGTGACAATGATTGACCCCATATTATATTTTTGGCTCTTTTAGCGATGGAATGTTTGCAATTTCATTATTTATAGTTATAAAGTTATATGTATGTATACAAATACGATGCTGCCTCTAATAGTAGCCTCCGCCATTATTTGCAGAATTGATCAGCCAGGGCAGCCTACTAATAGGGGAGGCCATTATTCTTGGAATGAAATGAATTATACATATTTATCTATACAACAAAAAATGTTACATTTTATTGCACAAATTAATCAGTCAAGTTCAACCGAACGGGAGATATTACTTCTCCACGGTCGAATTTATTTGTTATCAAATTGGAAATACGCTGCAATAGCTCTCTCTAATAAAATGCTCCAAAAGTGATCTAGTTGAAATAATGCCCCCATGAAAATAATGATACTATTAGAACAACGTTCCAAAAGTGTACCAATAATGCTTTTTTGCCATTTGCAGTGTGCCTATATGATTTACCTTTATGCCTAACTCGTTATCAACCTTCCTCGATTTCGCCGTATTGGAAATTAGTGCAATTTTGTGTGTCAATGAATTATACTGCCTTAGGTTATGTTTAAATTTTAAACAATAATAAATAGAGGTTTATAGGTAAGTGCTTTTCTCGTTGTCTCGACTAGTTAAATTAGTTGATAAGATAATTAATACATGTTTACACATATAGAATGTAAAGTTACAATAAATAACAATAAATTGTTTGACAACTCTGGAATGTTATCATGGGTGTTATCATGTTATCAATCCAACTTTTCTACTCTAATCCGTTCATTCACGATTACTATTGTAATCATATGACTTTTTAAGTGGACCAACAAAAACATTACGCTTATCTTATCCAGTGTTCGGGATGACAAAATTATTGGTAAATTCCTAATATTGCAAATACATAATTGATACTTATGTCAAACCAATTACGAATTATTTTGAGGCTTAATATTTATTTCCACCTGGGGGGATAAAAAATAGTGAATTTTTATTTTTTTATTCATAAAAGAATAAAAGTTTAGATTGTCAGCATGGCGCACAAATGAACACATTTTTGTCATGCTGTCTTATACATATTGCACTTAAACCTGTGCAATTTAGTATAGCACCGTTACAAACACATAAAATATAGGATTATTTAATAAAAATCCACAGATTTTAAAGATTTTTGTCATCTCAAATAATGTGGCATTGTGGTTTCGTCCTATTTTTAATATTATATTATAAGTAATTGTAACATGCATAATGTGGAAAAGTTCTCAATAATCCCCGACGTCCAAGTTTAATGGATGGGAAGTGGCAAATAGCGAAACTCTTACCTGAGGGGCATTTAAAATGAGTAAATAGCACAAATGGGACAACAGGATGTTTATCATTTTATCGAACCATTCAAGAGTTAAATTATATCAATACTTTTTCAACTATTGATGATTAGCTTGATGCTTTTACAATAAAATGCTGCGTAATGTGTAACCACGTAAATAATCGATTTAGTTTTGAAGGAGTACAGCCACATTTCTATGTTCATGTAAGTAAGAACGTAATACATGTAATAATATAACCTTTACGAGTACACATAAAAAATTTTGGTGCTCAAAAGTTTCTTGACTGTTTAGTTCAACAATCAGCAATAATAATTTTAAACTTGAAGAATTGACATCATAAATAATTAAGGTGAGTGATTACGCAACTATTTCGTCCTTTATTGTTATTCTATTTATTAGATAAGGTTAAGGAAATTAGTTTATCATTACTAAATCTTCCATTAAAAACGCATCTCACTTTCTACGAAGAAATGGCGATTGGACGGGCGACAGTGACGTTCAACAATCAAAATACAATTTTGATGAGCATGTACCTCCACGCAACGGGGACACTGTGCCTCCTCCACGACAACAGAATATTTGCATTCAGGAAACCCCGGAAAGGGGACAGGAACCCTTTTTCTTCCCGTCGGAAAAGCAACCCCATTTCGTTGGCAGATGAGCAAAGTCTTTTGCTGGATATTCTGACGACTGCCAAATTCCGGGCACTGGGATGTCTGTACAAAGGCTACAGTCTGGTGGACAATGCCTCCTTCTTGTTGATAATCGTCCTAAGTATCAAGAGCAATGGATTGACATGGCCAACTAATGGCGAAGGAGCTCTTTTTACTGTGTTTGGAATGGAGGCGTTTTTCGACGTGATGCTCTACGCCCACAAGTATTGGTTTCTCCAGAGATTGTCCTGCTATATTGCATTAGTACTATATGCTACGTATGTTGTCATAGTTTATATTAATTTGGCCAATGGGAATTTTAGTTTATTGTTCTGTGAGGCTGTGTTCATAGTCCTCATTATCAGATTCATAGCATTTGTGCTGGAGATGCTAGTTGACGTTGCAATTGACATGCAACTTCATAACGACCTCGTAAAATTGAACGAAAGAGCAAAAAAGGCAACAAGCTTGAGATTTGGAGCAGATTTGCATACGGTAGATTTGGAGGTCACTTCATTGGAAACAGATATTGAGGGTCAATCACAGGGATGTCTAACAAAGGCGAAGAATGGTATGAGGAGTTATTTTGACGTTAGCAATTCAGTCTTGATGTCAGAGGACACCGTCTATTTGGGATCTATTTATGCTTGGGGGACTACTTCAGTTTTTAATGCACATTTTAGGGATGTCAAATTCTCTCAATTTATTTTCAACTTTGTCATTCTCCTGCCCATAATTCCAGCCGTCTTACTTGCTATCCCAATGCTCCTTCTCTCTGGGGCTGCTTTTATTTTTATTCTGTTGCCACTGCAAGTTGTTAGTAAATGCACCTGTAATTGCAATGACCTTGTCTCATCTGATTATCGGAAGGAACTCTTACATTTCTAAAGATTTTGCATAGCATTGTAGAATAGTTTTCTAGTTGTTTAAATATATATAATAGTTCAAAGTATTATTTTACTCAAGTCAAGAAATGATTTCCATCTTTAGTTCTAGGCCGGTCCCATTCCATTGGTTCATTGTATTAGCGATCTGCATTTTGGAATTGGCCAAGTTGATTTTAAAGCTTTTAAAGCTTTTTTAAAGCTAAACAATACTAATTATATTGCTACCTACCGTTATAGTAGGCTGGTATACATTTTGTAAAATGAATACCCAATTATAGATAGTGATAATAAATGTTTACAGAGTAATAGCATGACAGACTTTTAATGTTGAACAACAATAAAAAGGTTACATTTTCTTCGTGTAAAATTATAAATTAGAATATGCTGATAAATACAAATACAGAATAGGAAAACAGATGACATTTTCACAGAATGGGGAAAGTATTAGATACATATCATTTATCACATAAGTGATAACTAAACTTTTAATGTATACTTACAAATGTAAACCATAAAACTTTATTTATGTAACATGTTGAAATAAAACCAAGAAAAGTGTATGTATAAATTACAATTTCATTGTTATATTTCAATTATTTGTCCCTGTTTCTTCTGGTATCACACTTTTAACACATTCTAATAACACTATAGTTACAGTACACATAATACATCAAAAAGTTAGTCTAAAATGTAGTAGTTGCTTGTAATAAATAATTAAATATCATTTTCCTTAAAATGGAACGAAATGGAAGTTATTTATATGTAATGCAAATAGGAGCCGTCCCGCCAGAAATATCTGTAACGGAAAGAGCGAAATATTTTAGCAAGACTAGTAAAGACCAAGTGTAACGTGTCAAGCAACCGGGTTGCCTCAACCATCAATTAAATGGACACGAAATGGAAAGGTAATTTCATATTATATAAAAATAATAATATGGATAAAGGTTCCAACAAATCAGGTCAGGGAAATGTCCCTAACAAAATAAATGATCTACTTATGTGTCAAACTGGTTATTCTACCATTTTATTCTTCTGGATGCTTGAGGTTTCACCAAATGGGTATATAAATGTACAGAAACATTTATCTACGAACAATCAAATGCTTAATGATATGTTATGTGTTAGGATATTGAAAGTCCATTAACAGTAGTTGATAGTGTATTTCGACATGTACTCCAATAATAGTAAAGTTCGATCTCCATAAGTACCTAAGCAAAAAAAATTGGTACGTTTTAGCCTAGAAGTTACTTCCGTCCGTACCTAAATATTGGCGCACAAATAGAATAACAATTATTTGCTATTTGTAATTAGTACTATTAATTAAACTTTAGTAAAATGTATTATCATACATTTTATGGTTTCATCAATATTTCTTACTCATTTTGACTATTTTATACACAATAATTATCATACCAACGCAGTTTGTGGGTAGCCTCAGAACATTATTACATCATTAAACATTTAATGTACTGAGAAATATAAGATAACACTGGTCTCTTTTGGACAGAGTATAATTCTAAATTGAAAAGTAATAGTAATGTAGGGAAAACTCTATAAAAATCAATCGAAAATGTTAATGTGTTATTTTATTAGCAATGGGACATAATAAATAATGTAGATTGTGTTTATTATTAGCTGCCAATGGAAAAGGCAACGGAAGAGAGTGGTTTGCGTTCGTAGAAGTATTTGTAAAAATATTATTATAGTATACCTATGTTACGTCTGCGATTATACATTTACACTGAATTGATCCTAATGAAATGATGTGAATGAATTGTACAAATAATGATAAACAATCTTTGAAATAACACATAAATATAAGCTACCAACCATTAGCCACTAAACTGGACAGGAGATGACATAATAATATCATGTAGTTGGTTATTGGTTTGCCATTGCAAATCTTAGAGTCAGTGTTTTCTTTTTTGTTTAACTTTGTTTTACCATATAGATAAGCTATCGAGGATACATTAAACCGTCCATTCCGTAATAGCAAGAATACCACAGCAAAAGTATAGTAAAGATAAATATGCTATACTTATATTCCAAAGTAGCGTATACCGATATTTACTATAATTACATTTTGATTTTATAATTGTAAGCCACTCTTTCGCAAGAGTTGAAAATAAAATGTATTTGCACCATAAGTGGGTTTTTTTGATTGTTGCATTACTTTTTGGAACAAACGTACATTCTTTGGGAATTGAAAATACTTTGGTGGTGTGTACTTCCAGAGCATTCTCACTAAAACTCAATTCAACAGTTGAGTGCTCTTTTAATTTCATGGAAACAGAATATTATAAATGTGATCACTGGATAAATAATTTCTCCATGAGAGTAATTCTACGTGGCAAGGATTATAATTATAAAGAGCCTGATGGACCAGTGTTCGCAGTACCCCCATCCTTAACTTGCATATCAACATCACCATTACGTATTGAAGTGAAAACAAGGGACGGTGATATATACACGGACAACCCCAACATCCGGCAGGAGAGGCTTAATCAATCTGCCGAAGTAGTTCAATATAAAATCTCAATTATATTTCGTAAGGTAGGACTAGGAGATGGTATTAGATATAACTTTGCGGCAAGGTATTCAATCTTCAATGTACAAGACCCAGAGACTAAAACGAAAGTTCTTATCGCCCTTGTAAACAGCCCTTGTAAGTTTGTAAATTAATAACTTCAAAACGAAACAATTATTCACGATAATTATATATTACTATTACGATACTGATTAATATTGTATTCTAACAGGGTGTAAATCCGGCATGCCGGATATATATTTTCCGTGCCCGGTGCCGGAAATGCCCGAAATGCAGGATTTACCATAAACTGCCACTTGAGACAAAGGAATCAATATGACGGCACTTGATTTCCGGCAATGCGGGCATGCCGGATAAAAATTTTGTCGGGCATTTCCGGCACACTCGACACCCTGTATTCTAATAACTTGTAAATTATTCTAGATTACAAAGCTTCTGACTGTTTTACATACAAATTGAGTGACGAGTTCATTGAAGTAAAAAGTGAGATTGTGACCCTTCCTTGCTTTGCATTCGTGCTGAAAAGTTCAGATGAACAGTTATATCTGTTTTATAAAGAGGTAGGGTAGTCATTTATATTTGATGATCCATTTTTTCATTTTCTCTAAATGTATATGTTAATGAAATGTCATTTAAAAATATGCATCTCTCAATTTAACAAAAATATGCATTTAATATCACATTTGTTGCGCTAACAAACTAATAAGTATTTTAATAGACCTCATAAATAACAAATGCTTTGCGACGGGCAATTATGCACTTGAAATTAATATACGTTAATTGATAATATGGATTACAATGCAAATAGGGTAACAGAGAAGTGGACAAAAGACTATTTAGTTACGATCCAATGGAAGGATTTACGATGAACGTTTCTACACTAGCACACCTGCCAATTTCATTGAAGTGTAATTGCAATGGAAGTGACACACCAGGCAGGACAGAAATAACAACACCATTTTCACTTCTACCACCAGGTGGGTATTATCCCCTCAGAAGCAGAAGGTGAGATAGATGTCCGTCCAAAATTATCTAATTGCCTGGAAGAGCAAAACAAACAGTTGCAAGGGTTCACAATTATTTTATAACCAAAAGTAACGTAATTACCCAGGTAATTGTAAGTTGCTCATTTTAAATTTTGAACGTAGCGGCAAGTTTGTAGACTTTAAAAATATGCAGTAATCGTTTCCTAATTTTCAGACAGGACATGTCAAGTTCTGAATGAACTGCATATACTATGCATCATTATTCACTAACTGTAAATGTAACTACTGAAAATTGTATTGAGCAACACAAACAGTTGCAAGAGTCCACGTAATAATTATTTATAACCATAACCTAACGCTAACCATACAAATAACTGGGCTATTTTAAGTTTTGAACGTCGCGGTGAGTTTGTGGACCTAAAAATTCTAAGATCCTGATTCGTCGTATCCTGATTTTTGGACAGGAAATTATTGGAGCCCAGAATCCAGAACCTATAATAAATATATCATTATTCGTTAATTGTAACAGTACTGAATATGAAAAAAGCCCCGAGTTCTGCAATTTTAATATTAAACATAAATGCACAACTTATAATTTAAACGTTGTTTCCTCAACTTATTTTCAGAAGCGGGAAAATCGAAGGCTTTAGTATATGTTGCGGACCCTAAATACAATATAGATACAATTACGGAAAGAAGTAATAGAGGTTTGACACTGGATTGCATCAGCAATTGGGAAAATCTAAAAATTACAGGAAAAAGCTCTATTATAAAATCTGCAAGGAATAACATGTAATTGTATACAGCCATTTCTTTCATTTGGGCAATAGATGAGGATAAAATGTTATATTTTTTTACCAGCTATCCACAGATTTTTGAGAAAAACGAGACTAAGATTGAGCGAAATGTGACTACCCAGGTGCTGTTCCGAAATAAATCAGGAGGAATTTCCGTATTTTTGGCTTCTATTGAAATACCCTACTTGATTGCTGATGAGGAATGGGATAGTCAAAGGACACAATTTTGGAAAAGCTCAAACGACGAAATATACCACTATGCCACTTCTGTTAATTGCCGAAATGAAAATTATGAACTCCAGAAAACGTGGACAATTGAATACATTGATAGCTACCTACAGTCAGGTGGTTGAAAATATGGCCACTATTCCATTTTTATCTACTTGCAATTTGCAAACACAAAATAATATGTTCAGTGTCAAATATAATGCTTACAATAATAATCCGTTCTTCAGCCATTGTTTTTTATTATAAATGGTGAAATAAATATATAAGTAGTGACCATTCTGCTTCATAGGTGACGTTATAATTGGTGGTAGATAACTTAAGGGTAGGCGGTAGCAGGAGCAAATTCGTGAGAAGCTAACTAGCGCGCCCATGTAAACTCCTACACAAAATTTAAAATTTTGCCATTTCAGTTTTTCAATCCTAACGCCCGGTTTATACGTTCGTGAAAAGGAAGTTTTCCTTCTTGAAGTGAAGATTTTGCTTCGCCATTTGCGTTTATACTTTCACGATGATTGTGGAATAAAAAGTGAAGTTTTTCACTTTTCGTGTTATTGAACTATTTCAATAACGAGAAAAGTGAAGATCTTCACTTTAACGTAAATATAATTTCCCGAATCTTGAAACTATAAATCCAAAAAGGGAAAATTTTCACTTTAACTTCCTCTTCACTTCCTTTTTATTGGAGTATAAACTAAGCGTAACTCAATAATAGATTATAAAAAAAACCCAATTTTTTTCTGGTGATGCCTTCAGATTTTATCTCGGACATATGATTCCATTATTTTCATATTTATTTCTAATTGAGTCAGAAAAAATTGCAAAGTTTTCCCGCAAAAGTTTTTGTGATTTTTTTCTAAAACGAACTTTTTGACCTGTTGTGTTCGAAATTCACAAAAAACAAAATCATGTGTCCGAGCCTTATAGCTAAGCTTAATTTAGGTGGTTCATTCATTCGGATTGATGGAGTTTTAATTGAGTTCTCATTGAACTGGTGGAGTAGGAAAATACATGTATTTGCTTCCTCTGGTGGCTACCTTAATACAATGTGTACAATTTGTTTTAGTATTATTCACCTCACGTTTGCATTTGATTGAGACTGAAGGAAGATTTGAGTGCGTTGGTATTGGTAGTGGTAGTGCTGCTCACAGTACCGGTCTAAAGCTACAAATATTGGAATGCAAAAATGCCGTGGAATGCCAAATGAACTCAATTTGTGTAATATTTTAAAGAAAAAACATTTTTAAACAATGGAAAAGAAAGTTTATTATTATATTGGTTTGTCCCAAAGAATTCTAATGACCAATTGAAAACTGTAAATTAGACGTATTTTGGATTTTTAAGATTAATTTGATAGAGATCAATAATGCTATTACTTAATTATTTTCAAAAATTCATACAGTTTGACAGCCAATTGGAAAGACCAAGTGATATACGGTGCACGAAGAATGTCATTCTTTTAAGTGGAAAAAATTGCGTCGGCCGCATCTGTTCGACGAACCAGCCATTAAATAACGGAATTGTACAATGTTCCGATTATATATTTAGTATTCGGCAGGCATACTTTAGAGGTTTCGATCACAAATTGCGTAAGGGACATAATATTTATAACATTGTGGTTTTCAAAAATGATTTTTAAAATATTGTGAAATCTTTTAATAGTCCACCTGATTTTGGGGGTACCTAATACACATTTTATAAACATTTTTCTACAGTTTATTTCTATTCCACAGATTTGGAGAAAGATCCGCCTGTAGATGCAGTATTGAGAGTCACAGTCACAACTCCATCACAAAAGGGTGAATTTTACACTCTGGTTCCCTACACTTTCCTCTGCGAGGCACATCCTTTTTTCCACGAGCATGGTTTTCAATGGTCTGTTACATATTCGAATGGCACAGTAGAAAGGTCACAAGGTAAACCGACGAGAGCTACGTGTTTGATCAAAATCAATTCTATTTTTTACTCTTATTTAAGAATTTAGAAAATAATATATCCACAATCCACACTAATTATATATCTCTTTATCTCAGATTCAGATTCTATGAAGATTACTGAGCTGGTTGTGAACGATAACGCAAAAGTTGAGAGCAAAGTCGAAATTATATTTTTGGACGATACAATCACAAAAGTAAATTGTTACGCTCCCTTACTTTACAGTAGAGCATGGCGGGAGACATCTACATCTGTAACAGTTAAAAGTAACAAAATTAATAATTAAATATTATCTTCCTTACAATGGAACGATTAAGTAAATTATTTATATTATTTATATTTTATAATGCAAATAGGAGCCGTCCCTCCAGAAATATCTGTAACCGAAACAGTGAAATATTTTAGCAAGACTAGTAAAGATCAAAGCGTCACGTGCCAAGCAACAGGGTTGCCTCAACCATCAATTAAATGGACAAGAAATGGAAAGGTAATTTAATATTATGTAAAAGCATAATAAAGGTTAAAGCAAATCAGGGCAGGGAGATGTCCCACGTAAATATGTCGTTTTTCGAAAATAATCGTTTCAATATTTCACTTTGCCCAAAAGCAATTAGCAATAAAATTACCATTTTTTTCTGTTTTTCATCAAATGGGTTTGAAATGGGGATGTGAATGTTTTAGAAACTGTTATGTAAGAACAAATATATTCTAATAGATATATTATGTTGTGTGTTAGGATATTGAAAGTCCTCTGACAGTATTCGACAGTGTATTTCGGCATGTGCTCCATTTTCCGGTTTACAATGACAGTTTTTCTGGAGAATACCTTTGCTCAGCTAGGAATGAGGCTGGGAAAGTCGAAAAGCTCTTTCAGATTCGCACAGGTATGAAAAACACAACCTTCAGGAAAATATAAAACAACATGTTCAATTAGTAACGGACCTCAATTTTTTATATCCAATTTCAGATATGGGTAACAATCAATTGTATTACATCATTGTACCCGTAGCTGTCTGTATATCTGGGCTATTTGCATATTTGATGTATATGCGTCGTCAAAAGGTTAAAAAAACTTTATATTCGTATAATTCCTATAAAGTGCTACTAGAAAGTTCCATAATAGCGCTTTAATTTGAAATTGATCCCAGAAATGTCTCAATAGTATATATGTAAATTAATATTGGCAGACGAAACAATACCAAGAACTGAAAACCCTCATGCAAACACTTAATGGAGCTTTGGACACGAGCGGAGGAGAAAACGATCCGGTTGAGCTTCCTTTTGACACAAATTACGAACTTGAGAGACATTCTTTTTCTATTGGTAACTATTTATTTATTAAATTGCGTAGCATTCGCGGAATGGGATATGTGTTTCCCAAACTTTAAATTTTCAATTCAACTAGCACACTGGTTGTTTTTTTATTTATTGTGTTATTTTTAGACAAAGGGATACTTCTGGGGAAAGGGGAGTATGGAATAGTGTACAAAGGTCGAATTGAAGGAGTGGAAGGGTCCGTTGCTTTCAAAACTTTAAAACCGAACTCCCCGATGGAACAACTGAGAGCCTTAATTTCCGAATTGAAAATTATGATGTACATCGGAGAGCATGAGAACTTGGTGTCCCTTTTCGGGGCTTATAGACAAGAGATTAGACAAAGTGGGTAGCTAATATGAATACCTCCGCTGAAATATTTCGCCGGGGGATTCACATCCAAACAAGGATTAGAAATTAAACTTAGATTGTAAATTTATTTTCATTTACACGATTGCAATTTTTAATTGGAAAATTTAAAAAATAGGTATTTTGTATGTCGCAATTGAGTTTTGCGATTTTGGATCTTTGGAGTCATACCTGAGAAAATACAAACATCTTTTCCTAAAGTGTCCAGTTCTAAATTCTTATAGGACAAACGCAGTTTTAAATAAGTAACTCAAACTCACGATCTATTATTTTCTTCTTTTCAATATTTGCTATTTTATGAATATTTTAAAATGTTGGCCAATTCAAAATTTTGTTCAATATATGTTTTTGCAGTGATGCAATTTGTGAAACAAATTTTGGACATTTATACTCCATACGAAGTTTGTTGAAATGGTGTTGCCAAATCGCAAGTGGAATGGATTTTCTTGGCACAAAAAATGTAAGTACAGTATACATCAATTGAAATCCCTTCTGCAAACCTTATTTCTTAAAATATTCTCTTACCCAGGTGATCCATTCTGATTTGGCCACAAGGAATGTTTTATTGACAGCAGAGGGGAATGCAAAAGTAACAGATTTTGGTTTGAGTAGACGAACTTATAATTACAGCGAATACATCAAAAAGACCAAAGATAGAATGCCATGGCGTTCCATGGCCGTCGAGTCTCTCGTTTCAAACAATTATTCTTCGAAATCTGATGTTTGGGCCTATGGGATAACTTTGTGGGAAATATTCTCCTTGGGAGAACTACCTTACCCTGGACTTGATCCAACTATGGAATTTGTTCAAGAACTGGAGAAAGGACTCCGGAACTTCAAACCGAAATATTCGTCTGCTGAAATGTAATATGAAAGGAAACTTATGTTGATCAACATGAAAGATATACAATGTTTTTAAATGTTAATTGCGTGTACATCTAGATATCAGGTGATGATTGATTGCTGGCATTTGGATCCAAATCAGAGACCCTCGTTTTCAACCCTAAAGGCATTTTTTGCGGATGCTGTATCTAACAATAAAGATGTCGTCGGCAATGCCCACAATAATTACAGCAACATGTACGGTAGTATTTGATTATTGTATTACGCACTGGCTCTTTGTATCTGAATGACAGTATCTCACAGAGATGTGGAATTTATTTACTTCTAATTTAAAATAATTCTTAATTAAATTTTGATGGAATAATAAAATAGCGTAAGTAATACCGTAGTATGTACGTTAGTATTAGGTACTTTGTTATGGTGATTTAAGTGTTAGTATGTAAGGTAAATCCAAGTGCTCAAAATATTTTGAGTAAGTAAGCAATACTTTGTGTAACTAGAAGTAAGTTAAGTTAAGAACGTTTCATGCAGTTATGAGTAGACATAATCTAAGGTCAATTACACCACCAGTGTAAGTTGATTCATAGTGGACTATTTGTCAGCATATAATAGATAATAATAATAAAAGACAATCAGTAATTAAAGAACAACGCAATTCAGCTCTTTATTTCTGTCTCTGACCCAACATCGAATCTCTCACACTTACGCTTAGGACTGAATCTAAATTCATAATAACTTTTAAATTATACGTATTGATACCTGGGAGTGAACAGCCTTGAGCTATAACTGGGACAATCACTTGAATAAGGTAAATCGTTCAATCAATAAATAATATTTATTAGATGTTTTACGCAAATAATGTTTATATAATAAATTGCATCTAACCAATAATTCTAAACGACGAAAATAACTTGTATTTTGAGTTCAGAATTTTTGAATTTTGAAAATACTCCTTTAAAACTGAAAACCCTTTCCGTGCTGATTAAATTAGTAATGAGATGTTACTATTATAATAGAATTAGGGATTTAATATGGGAAAGAGTATGAACAAAAAACTACGTGTTGTGTGTGTATCTTAACTACGTACTCTTATTTTTAGTATACATTCTCTAGCAATACTTTCAGCAATAAATTAACCTTGTATTGTATTAAATAACACCAGACTCCGTAGAAGGAATTAATTGGTATAAGAAACATTGGTTATAGGCATGGTTTCTGTTGGAATAGTCCCACCTGGGAACATTCCCAACTTTCCCGTCCGGAATGGTTCATTTTTAAGCTCAAAAAGTGGGAAAATTGGAAAAAGTGGGAAGGTTCTGGGAAAGTTATAATACATGTAATGTTAACCCGTGGGAACTTTCCCGATCATCCCGGACGTCCAAACTTTTGGGGTGGGAAATACCGAAACCATGGTTATAGGATGATGATAATGAATGAAGGTCAGAAACACAAATTACAGAAGTCATATTATAGACTGTTATTAAAATTTTGAAGAGAATGCAATAATTAAAGTGTTCAAGTTAAATGGAGTTTTGAAGTGAATTTGTCTGTT
>JAQFYC010004275.1:0-17726 GCA_034694165.1 Tomocerus mixtus | reverse complement strand
GACGGACAGACGGACAGACGGACAGACGGACAGACGGAACGGTCGTTTACATAAAGTATTGTTCCAATACTTAATAAGCTGATGTATGATGATGTGATGATATTGTTTTGGTGCATTTCATTCAGAAGAATATGAAGGCTGTAGTCTCTAGTCTCTAGTGGTGAAAAGAAAGTTACCTAAGTATCACTATCTATGTTATTACTTCCTTATTTACGTAGTTCTGCTGTGCACGCTATCTTTATTCTCTTTGACTGGAGAGGAAACTCGTCGTACCCATTCACTCAACCCACACAGTACTTTTCTCACTTGTCGCTATCATTACCGTTTCTGGTTGAGTGGTTCCTTTACTTTTTAGCTGTAATTGAGTTCTCTTCCCTTGCTTTGATATAATTACGGTAGGCACTAGACACACAATGTTTGTTCCTTGTTTATATTCTCCGTATTACTTACTCTTCCATACTGACCGTTTAAATATATATTTAATGTGCGTGCTTACGGTGAAAAAGTATCAATAGGTATTTCATTTCAATCATTGTGTAATATATGAGAAGTATATGTGCATAGGCATGTCAACTTAAAGAGGTCAAGAAGATGTACATATACACTACATCTGCTAGTACAATATTCTGCAGTAAAAATACTTTTAAAGATAAATATATTACAGATAAAATCAGCAAAATACCTACCTCGTTAGACATGTAGCAAAATATGTACACGATAATATTTAGTAAGTGGAATACATGATTTAAATGTATGTAGTAACTAGTAATTAAGGAAATGATGTGCAAAATCATTGCCAAAGTACTATAATTGGCCTTTAAAATTCTTTAAATACCTATTTATAAAGCATTTAGCTCATTAAAAAGCTACCTCACAATACTATAGCCTTGTTTATAGTTTAAACTATAATCAACAATAATGTTACACCTAGGGTTGCCGCGAATATTCGATAATGTCGAATATTCGGTATTCGACATTCAAGTCGAATATTCGACGTCGAATAGTGTCATGTGGGGTGTCGTTCGAAAGCTTGAATTTCGCAGAGTACAGTTCCGTTCGAATTATTAGAGCATGCAAAACATAGTAGAGTGTAGTATATTAGACTTGATACATCTGTATATCTGTAGTATAGTGTAACATATAAATATACCTGTATCTGCAAAGTGCGATCAGGAGTTGGATCATCTAATAAATATTAGAAAGGTATATCCTAGTAGTATAATATATCAAGATATCTCGCGTGATCCTCACTCGCTCGTCCATTTAGTATTTTATCTTTGATATACAATAATTAGTTAGTTGATGTTAGTAAATACTAAATACGTTCATTTATCACCGAAACATCACGTATAAGAATTCATCGAAAAGAAATTGTTAGGGTATAGAGGAAGTGCAAGTGGTTTATTTGCATATAACATGTATTAGTCTCTCAAGTCATAAACTTTCGAACGATACTCCACATTGTCCACATGCGGTACCTTACCGGATGGAACAGTTGGACTTCTGGATATACGCAAAAAAATTTTTTGCCTATTTATTCGTTTCAGACAATTTTTAGATTCGATTGAAAGGGTGTTATTTTTTTGATGGGTTGGGTCCACCCCTCCAAGTGGGTGGACGTTAATGCCTTTGTTTTTCCGATGTAACATACCTGAGGATGAATGACACAACTTTCAAAGTCACAGCCAAGGTACCATGCAATACATACATTAATATGTACAATTTCATACTGTTGTTGGGCCTATATTTGTTATTACGTTAGGGTATAGAAGAAGTGGTTTATTTGCATATAATATTAGTCTCCAAGTCATAAGCTTTCGAACGATACCCCACATGCTACTATTCGACGTCGAATATTCGACTATTCGACAAAAATTTTGATCGAATATTCGACATTCGACATTTGTCGAATACCGGTATTCGCGGCAACCCTAGTTACACCACAATGCAGTATAAACAATTCTGTCTTGAGTATATCTTACTGTATGGATCAATATGTAGCAATTTGAAAATGAAATATGGATTGGTCACCGTATTTTTAAAGGTATTTAACTATTCGGGGCCCTTAAGTTCTTGTTGAAATGGAATCCTATGTAGTTTCCCAAGGACTAATTTAATATCCTGCACAGGAAGGAAATGTCAGCTCAAGAAGAAAACTGGTAGGAAAAGTATAGCTACTACTTACTAGAATCCTAAATAATAAAGTATGTAGTGTCTATAGGATGTTATTAGTAAGCTTCAAACTTTTATTACGACAATAATTCTGAACTCTCGACAGAGTAGTTAATTCGAAACTTTCAAACTTTTCCCTATACAGACACAGAATAGGTACTACAATTATTAAAAGACTGAACACAGGACAGAATAGTACTAGTGTATCAACTTTTTTTTTATCAACTTATCTTGAAGTAGTAGGTTCATAGAATACAGTAAGGTTCATACTACAGATGGGAGGTACTATCAGTATCTTGTTAGTATTTTGTTTTTTGCTGCGTTCAAACTTTTGCTAGGGCGAAGTATACTTTTAATATTTCTTACTTTCTTCTCTATGTAATTATCGAGCTGTAAATTGTTTTCTTTATTTTTTGTCTATCAGCCTTCAGGAAAAATGTATACATGTCAACATCAGATACTTTCTCCTTATTCCTGATTCCACACCTACTCAATTTACCTTAGCAAAAATTTCATGGAACACTGATTAGAAATAATATTGTCTGTGATACGCATGCAATCGATATTTCTCTATTTTCTTAGCGCAATTTTATTTCTATTAATTGCTGGTTGATGGTCCTAATTCCGGTACACTTGCATGTTTTAGTTTGAGTGTCATAAAAGTCTAGGAAATGAATAATGACCTAAAGTTTTCTTTGTACTAACTTAATTGACATGTTCTCTTTTGAAGACACTTTTTAAGGAAGGAACCAGTCAACCATATATTAATTGTACTTCTGAAATTGGAATAAAGTGTGCTTGTAAAATTCCCAAACTAAATTGTACCCATTCCAGGAACTGTTTAAGAGTAGTTGTTAAAAACTGAAATAATTTATTCCGAGAAACTACAAATGCCTACTGCTTATGTGAAAAAGGGTCTAATATACTTAAATGTATTTTGTTGTACCTAAACCCTGTAAATTTTACATAGGTGAAAGCAAAAACGGGCAGTACTTAGTACTTACCCATTAACATGGCACATACGTATGTCTAATAGTACCGTATTGAGGTTTGGTTCGGTTTTATCTAGATAGACAGCAAAGAAAATAAACGTACCACTTTCCATTGTGATTTTGCAGAACCAGAAAATAAATTTTCCCCATCTTCCCATGGGTGCATCGAATAATGAGAGAAAGCTCTCTTGCTTTCACTGTGGTGAAAGTATTAAGTCAATTAACGAGGTATTATGTTTCGAGAGTCTATATCTGTATAGTTGGTGAATACAAATAGTCAGAATTAGAATCTGAATACTGACTCCCATTCTCATTGTAGTCATCATACACCAATGATTCAGTTGGTTTGGTTCTAAGTACTTCGACTACGGTATACATCATTTATGTCTCCTATTATACCTTTTTCGCAGTTATACATATTATTTATATTCTGTCAGTATAATAAAGCCACTATACAATTCAATATTAGGTGTTAAGTATATATAAGTGTGGCGTGTTTTCTGTTATAGAGATTATTTTTCAGCAAACTATATCCTGTTATGCTTAGCTCACTAATATTCACACATTTGCACAAACTACTACGTATCACAATTTTCTATTCAACTTTAATGCGATGGAGAAAATCTCAAAGTGTACTATAAACGTACATGGTGGCTCCAGATGAATTAAATTATGAATATAAAATATTATTTTCTATTTCAATCAAGCTCACGAATGGATATCAATTTTGTGATTATCAGTCCATTCTTTTGAGGTAATCTCGTTGAGGGTATCATACGAATGACTGCATATTATAATTGCACACGAAAGTACAGATAGTACATTACAGTATAATTAAAAGAAAATAATATTATGGATTAATTTACCTTTTACATAAATAGTAGTACCTATATGATAGAATAGTACATGCACACTAAGTAATTCTCTCATGATTAACTATAGGAATATATTGTTATTACAGGTCATGATGTATACCCATTAATATCTGTATACAAGTACGCAAATGTGTGGAAGAGTTAGGTATCCGTCTGCAAAATAATACTCCGAATCGCGCGTGATATATTTAAGTCTGGATAAATCTAGAGCTTATTTGTTTCCAGCTAATCTGTTGACTTGCCTTGGCTTGGTTTGACTGTCTGCCGGCACAGTTGTATTTGCATTGTAGCGGGGAAAGCGCAGGAAAGTGTTTCATTGATCCTTAATGCATTCGCAACTAATTAAATTGAGTTAAACAAACCAGACACGACGAAGCATTTCGCAAAATCGATGATGATTTACAAAATTACTTAATGTTAGAGCTTCGGGACTTTTATTGCCTTTTACTAATTACTGACGATGGCAGGCGAGTCATGTAATTGTTGGCTTGGCAGGTGCATCTTTTACAAATAAATTGATTACTGCTTGACAATGCAACAATATACAGACTACTAACCTTAACTTATAATTCAAAATGCATCACAATCACAGTTAGACTAATGAGTTGAAAATTTATGTATTATTGTAGATGTTAGTTAGTATAAGTTCATTGTGAGGATATTTTTTAAATTGTCATCAAAATACTATAAAGGTAAATATGTTTGCTAAATGAAATAATGTGACCAGATTTCCGTCAATAGAAAAGAGACTTCAGCGGATATTGAATTGTAAATGAACAAAGTGAAAGTTAGTTTAGTAAACTATATAATGATGTCTGTTAAATTGTCGATAGAGGACAGGTGTCTTTAACAAACATAGTATAGGCCGCAAGCGATAACAATCTCACAGTAAGGACCAGACTACCAATAAATACAGGAAAATAGACATCATAATCTATGCTGAACCTTATATATCTTCCTATTATATTATGTGTTATTAATATTGTGCTTAGGATTACAATGAAACCCTAGCAGGGTAGTGCGATTCACTTTTCCAGTTAAGTTATCTTTATAATTTCATTTTGGAAAGGAAAGGTGATCTTCCTTCTCCAGCTTATGATATAATTGAAAGAAGCAGATGGATGGATGGTAATCTTAGTTTCCTCCTCGCAGCAGTGCATCGCAGCTAAATCAAAATGAGAAAGTGGCGATATTACAATACAATACTTACGTACGTAAGGTGGCTAACAAAAGTGGAAGATTTATTTTGCAATGCCCAGACTCTGTCTCTAGCTCTGTCATCTTTCACTTGTCCCAGTATAGTTAGAGAGAAGATAAGCTAAATTGCATTTGTTTGCTATTTTGCTATACTACCACATAACATTAATATCTTCTTTGTACTCTGCCTCTGTTGTTACTGTTACAATTGTACATGGTGTTCGTCATAATATTATTGTATGGATGCGGATGAGATGGAAATGGATTCTTGACTCGACTTCTCCTAAATAATAGTTACTAAGGAAAGAAAGATCTTTATCCATGAATAGCTCTTCTTTCTATGATTCTGTAACTCTGACTCTGACTTTGTTTACATCCACCATCCACAACAACAAGCACAACGGTTTGCTTGAGAAGACAATAAGGTGTTTGGATACTTACATAAATGAAGTAGATAATTATACTGTATTAGTATCAGTAGGTAAACGCTATACTCATTTATGGTACAGTATTGTAGTATCCCGTATAACTTATATAACAGCAAAAAACTACGCAGCAAAAATACTTAGAGAAACCATGCACTTATATTGCTCCTGTAATAGCTGCTTGTTCTCTCATCTAAAATATATGAATTTTTGACCACAACATTGTATTACCTAGTTCTAAGACTATTCTTTTCATTCTGTTTAGAGCCACCATGTCCGTCACATTAAAATTATTAATAGCACATTAGGTTGCGCATCATTAATGCATGCACAGTAACAACAGAGCATTCAAAAAAGTTAAACAGTTCTCTGTAGAAGTATCTTGAACCATAATTATGCAGAACATTGACTACTAGTACATTAAAATTCGTTTGGTAAGTAACACAATGATGTCGAAGTAATCTGAAGATGTTTTACTCAAGTTTTAAGATAATTAAAATAATTTTATAGCTCATTAGCATTAATTCCATGTTATAACTTGTGCTTTATTGCTTGTTTATTTGCATAGTCTATTCTGGAAGGAAATTACTGTCTATATATTGTAATATGTAAGTAGCATACGCAAGGCAAACATGTAATTAAAGATGTCTTTACCTTAAACTGCTTTTAACTATCTAATCTTAAGGAATATGTGCCCAGTCCACTGCACTACACACTACACTGCCTATTTAAGTATAGTTGGTGAGTGCTTTTCCTAAAGCTAACATTAAATTCAGTACGTACCTACAAGTATATAGCGTAACATTATATTATGTAAGTTGTACGTAAGTATTCACTTATGTGTATGGCATACAAATAAGTGGTTTTCTATAATTATATAGATTTCTAAGTGATGTGTGCATGGTATTACACCAGCCTCAAAGTTCAGCTCAGTGAGTGAAGTATTTATAATGATTATAACTGAAAGGAAGAGATCACGCCTCCTCGGGCCTACTTCCACTTCAGGAATGAATAAAACGCTTTCGGTCATTACAATGTAAATTAAATTATCCTTTGAACTTTCGCTTACCATTTGGTTTAAGTGGGCCTACTCTACTTCAGATGACAGAACATAACAGAGGATACTAAAGTAGTAATACTCTAGTAATTCCGTAGCCGAACTGAAGTTAAGTGTAGTGTCTTGTCTGAAATGTCTACATAGTGTGCTTCCTTCACGTGCAAAGCGGTAACTGCTTACTAATACATATAGATATAGACAGGCATTTTGTTTTCTTAGTTAATGTGTCTAAAAACTTATCCCTTCACAACTCAGAGACAGCCCCACTCTGCAGACTGCAACTTTATAATTATCTTAGGACAAAACTCAAGTATACTATGTAATATGTACTTGCTTATAGTCAAGTATGAACATTGCGCATACAATCTTAGTTCTCCCATGAATTTCCGCATAATAAAATTTGGTTTCTTTGCTTGTCTTCAAAACGAATGCATATAATGTGGCATGACATGCTGTTGGACAGTTTCAATAAGGAGTTCCTCATTCATACTCAAGGATGCTACTGCTTTACTAATTTGAGTCCCACACAAATACTACATGAATATAGTAGTTAGTACTCTTTCTTCTTATTACTTATATAATTTTATAATTATTCCTAGAAACTCTATATTAAATAAATATAACGCTAATATATGAATTCCCATTCATTAGCCTTTGAAACTTTAGGACTCAAAGAGAATCACAAATAGTTGTCAGCGCACTTAAGTAATTATACAATTTGGTCATTATTAGAGCTCACAATCAGCTAGACAAGGTGTCTTGCTCTACAAATACACTAGCAACTTTTCCCCATCTTTTGCCGTCTCGTAATATGTACTCATCGTCCTATTGACCTTTGCTTTTAAACGTTACAATAATTTTACATTTATTTACATACTTTGTCCTTCATTATATTTTATGCTACATTTTGAACTATTTTTGCTAATATTTATATAGCGCACACGATGCCTGTCTAATAAGAGCAATTCCGTTGCCAGCACCTACCTATCTACATATTATATAATTGCATTTTACAATAATATTAATTTTATTTCATTCGGCCCCCTGGTCTAACAACTCGGGCCCTCATGTCATAAATAACTTATAATGTCTGTGTATTTTTGGCCAATTTCGGACTACCAAATCAATAGGGTTCTCTACCCAATACGCAGATTTGGTCATTTGAAAAGTTAATTGATAATATAATTATTGCCTCTTGGTGACTTAAGATTAATTGAGCAATGACAATGTGACATTTTTTGTTGGATAAATGCTTTGGGGCTATGACGGGACAATGACAAATTGGTTGTAATCTTGTAGTCTAACTAAATAAGTAGCTACTGGCTACTACTAGTATATAAGCACAACTAACAATTTTACAATGATTCCCAAATCAAATGATGATATTTCACTTTAGAATGGATGTCAACGGCAGAAGTCAATAATGACGTTGCGTTGGCTTCTGGCCTGACGTGCCTAGAAATATAATATATCATTTTCAATTCAATTCCTGTCATCTCTCTCCCCTTAGGTCAAATTTGATTTATTTTCCTTTTTTGTGAGTACGCATTACGTAACGTATGACATATCCTTTCATCAGATCATGATCGTATCATACAAGAATAGCGAGTAGGTACATTACTATATCCTATATTCTATAAAAATCTCAAGCGTTGGTGCTCGCATTTATTGATCAAATAAATATTTCTATGTCGGTTCTTCAATGGTAGATTTTGTACATACCTGCATGCATATGTAATATTCCTTACATCCTTCAAATTCAGATCATACTGTTTAAATGATCATGTATGTACTATTAACTTGATCCGAGAATGTATGTACCTATATGTATGTTCATGTCTTGTATAAGTATTATTCAAAATCAATTTTGTGCACATGCAAGATATCTTTCATTACACGAAATGACGTATTTGTTGCTTATATACGTAACTAAGTTTAGTTAAGTGATAACTTTTCTGCAATTCATACTTTATTGGTAAACTTTATAATGTTGAAAGCCAACAGCTACAAATACAACTGCGTACCTGTACGGGATTTTATCATCTCCTTTAATAATTTGTGAAACTATAGTATAAGCGACGAATGTACATTTGTATTTCAATGAAAGAGATCCCAAAGCATGATAAACACATCGCAGTTACGAATATCAGCAACAAAATGTAGTTCACTAAATTCAAACATGGGAACGTTTTTTGTTAACTGCCAATCTATACAAATTAGAGTCATCTAATGTCTATGCTATTTACTTCCTCCTACAGATACTATGTAAATAATGTCACAAAGTATGTATTTCAAATATACTGTACTATATAGGGGAAGATAATCCTAAGCGTAGCATTAGTAGTGCCATTGCATTGTTACGCCATTCAGACAGCAACAGTGATTGCTTGTTTCCTTCCGTTGACAATCTGTTGGTTATATTTCTATCAGTCATTTGATAAATCTGTATTCATTGTGCACTGAAACTTTCCTCTTCTCTACTATTTAGCTTTTAGTACAACATGCATAGTCTCTACCTACTTTTTACCGGTGCTGTGGTTTTTATAGATAATAAACATGTACTTACAAGGAAGCCGTAAAAAGGTTATTGTATGGTATACAAATACAATGTAAACGATAGACTATTGATAGTAAGGTATATGAGTAATTAATGTACTATTACTGCATGTAGTATGTATAAGTTCTGCATGGCTGGGTAGGGTATTTAGGGTTCAGATGAATGTTGGTGTATGTAAATATTTGAAACCTTAATAATTAATTATAAGAAAAATTTCTAAACTTAAATTACATTTATTTATACAGATTAAAAGGATTCTTTTTTGCACAACTTTCGCAATTGCACTACAAAATTAGTGTTGCCTCTCTATGCAAAGTTACTATTGAACATGGTACGTCTGCAGTTTATTTTTTTTAGTAATTATAAATCTAATACTGCCAGATTTATGAACATCACATCACTGACTAAATGGGTATAATCTTTTCTACTTTCCTGTAAGAGAAATCTAGTGAAGTGAAGAGAAAGTAGGTGTTAATCTTAAACTTTGCGAATTTTTATGTGATTCGGAAAGAGTTTTTCACATTTTTGCTTTTTGAAAACATAACACAGCAAATGTAAATAAAACTAACTTTTATAAGTAATATGTGCTCCTATATTTTTGAATTTTCTTAGGAATAAGGATTTTATGATAAGATTATGTATATTATTGGATCTACTGCGTCAGAGATATTTCCATAACCTGCAGATTCCCGCATCAGCGAACGATTAACCTTTTGAGTGTTATTTATTACTCACTATTGTCTTCCTAGAAAACAATGTTTTCTTTATCTATCTATTTATTTGCAAGAGAAATATTTGAATAAACATTCAGTCATGACATTACATTGGCTACACTTTGCTGCCTCGATATGCTAACCTGTACTGCATAGAAAAGCAGCCAAAATGTGCCTTGGATGACTGTGTGAACTGAATATAAATTATTTACTGGATCAATCTCGCTCGAGTAGTACTGTGCATACTGGGTAACTATATATATACTCTCTCTAACTCTAACTTTCGCAAATAAAGTGTAAAAGGGTAAATCAAATAGTAAAAACTCATCAATTCACTTCTGCTCTTGCTATAAGTACCCATTTGAAATACAGAGCAATCCTCCGCGTAGTCTATGCAGAAATATAATAATATGCATACGATTCGTAAATTCGTATATCTTGACGAATTCTTGAATTATGCTGTTTTCTTATTGCAACATGCTGAGTTCTGTTACATAGAAAAGTAAAACTCATTTTGCATTCGGAGCTACTATAGGAGCTACATTCAATTTTATTTTTCTAACATTCAAAAAAGGATTTTCTCCTCTAGGGTACTTTGGCTCTAACTCTGCTTTCTCCTTACACCCGACGACATTATTTTCCCCCTGGTCTGGTGCAACGTGGTGAAAGTATCTACTTTTTTCTAATGATTCCATACTCTCAATCGAAATTCAAACTTTGAGGGAACAGAACATCTCAAACGGATTTCACTCCTTTACAAGTTGCCAAATATGAGAGAAGTCGATGGAAAGCATAAAATAAACTCACCCGGTTGCTCTATATCTACTCAAAGCAACTTGGAATTTAAGATATCCTTATAAGATAATCTACTTATAGTTTGCAGTAGATTTTTTGAAGGTAGCTTATATTATTATGTAGATTTAGCTTTTTACTTGCTTGAGCAACAAAATCAAGTTAATCCTATCCGTATCAAACGATTTAATTAAAAAAGATAGAAAAATTAGTTATCAGTATTTGCACGTCATAGATTCCAATCATTCTATAACAGTAGAGTTTTAACGCAATCAAAACTCCAGGAAACTATACTACAACATTACAGAAACTATGACTTTGGGCAGATACAGATTTATAGATTTTGGTATAAATAACTTTGAAATATAGGAAATATAGGAACATATGTTTATCATCTCCAGCGGGGTTTTGAATTAATTTACAAAGTATTTTTACAAACAGACAAATTCTGTTAGGCTAAATGGGCTAAATTAAGAGCATTGCACCTTGCTTTCTGTTTACTTGGCTCGTCCTGGTAAAGAAAGTTCCTTATTTATCTCATTCTGCTAAAGGTAAAGGAGTTGATAATTTAGAAAAGCAAATAGAATCTAAAGACTAACCGTTTTCATTTCTTGAAGCAGTCAGTACTACAGTATATAGGTAAATCTGCTTCTTTCTTTAAGATTCTTTAAAGTTTTCGTGCTTTGTGACGAGCTTAATGTATTTTAGAACCAATGTGCTCATATGTACATCTGATAGGATATAGATACACTAGGGCAAGAATAGTTCATATATTAATAGGCTTTAATGCAAATACATACGTATGCATACACAGCCTAGGAGGACAAACGATGCTACAGTTTCCTAATTTTCTTCAGTCAACCCTTTGAGTAGAATTCACTTTCTGCAATTTGGAATTACGTTTTAGTAATTCCTGAAATAGCTCACTGGTTTATGTACTACCTTCAGATCTGTTTGTACTTCCAAATTAAAGTAATATTAATAGCCTAACTTATTAATGTACAAATATAGCAAGGTAATGCATTATATAAAATACTGAAAAGGTGAATGTTGTAAGTTATGTCGAATAGAGTTTCAAATGAATTGTTCACAACATCCTGTCTCATTTACCAAAAACTGCGGTATAATTCCCGCTGGGCACAATAATTCTCAATGTAGTTATAGGCGATTTGTATATAAATACTAATCTAGGGTAGGAAATCAGGAAACCAATTTTTGGTAAGGTTTAAGTGTTAGCACTAGTTAAAGATCAAATACTGACTGTTGGAGAGTAAAACACCTTCAAAAATCTTTCACATCGTTTACACCGCTTACAAAGCTACTACTTTGTATTTTCTATCTATTCTACATACCCTTTATACGCATATTATTTCTGAAGTTATTATATTTTACCTACATGAAAATTTTGAAGCTTTGTAAACCAGAGCCGAAGTTATAATATATTTTCCACATCACCTATCAAGGTTTACATTAAGGCAGTCCTCGTATTATAAATTGAATTTCGTTTAACCATGTAAACTGAAAGGCTCTCCTCTTTCAGACTAACTAAAGCTACTAGGCGTGGCGGAAACAGTAACCAAATTCATGTTCCATGGTTCTTACACGCTTTTAGCATACTAAAAGTAAGTACATTGCATTATGTCGTGTATAATACATATAGTCGGACAAGAACATCAAGAATATGAACATATGCACCAACACCAGCTATAGTACATATAGTAGTATAGTAATATACATAGTATATATCCAGGACAGGAAGAAGTGTTGGTCGTAGAAAAAATCCTTTTAAGTAGTTATTCCCTATTCATTTTTACTTTCTTGCGTTTAGTCAGCATTTTGTCGTTGGTCTGGGCATCCTCTTCAGATTCACGCTTCCCTTCGTTTCCTGCAATCTCGTCTTTGCTTTCCATTGCCTAATTTTCGGGACTAAATTGCAATGTACTACCTAGATACTTACATATAACTTGTGCACAGTTTTTGGCATATTCTAATACGTAATACCAGTCTACTCTAGTATCATATATATTAAGTAGGAATATTGTATTATTCTGTGGGTTTGTGTTCGTATACATACAAGATTTTGAGTCTCACTCTTAAATACATTCACATCTGGTGCTCTGGTTCTAACTCGACTTGACTTTATCGACTTGACTCTTGCGGCTTTCCTTGACTGACTGACTGACTCTCTTCCTTTTCCCTTTTACTTTCCATCTTCGCTTGCCTGGACTAAACTGACTTGGCTGGAGACTGCCTGCTGCTTTCCCTCAACTACCTTACTTTAGATTTCCTCCGTTATTTCCCAGCTTTGCTTGGTCTTGTTCTTGTTCTTGTCTCCTTTGCTTTTCCCTTCCACTTCTCTCGTGTCAAGGGAAACTGAAGTATAAACTTTTACCACAAATGTCATAGCATGTACAGCTGACATAACCAACCAATTTAGCCAGTATAGTCTATACCACAGTCATAGTATGTAGCACCAGTTTGTGAGTAGTAACAGTAACGGTAACCGAACGCTAAAGGCATTATACATATGTTGACTAAAGTACAGGATCTACGTAGTAGTTACTTACATGCTTCAATTTCATATGCCCTTTACTCTGTTCTATTTATATCAGCTCATAGAATAATCGAATCCTTCCCACCATACACACCACCTCAACCCACCAAAAACAACTCTAGGAAGGTGCAAACTCCCAAAGACAGAAACGAGAATTTCGTTCTTAGCTTTTATTAACTCGTCGCCATGTGCTGAGTGCTGAGCCGACTACGAGAAATATTATTGCTGCAATTTTTGCTTGTATTAAAGGTATGCTACAGATTTTGAGGTTGATGTCATGTTATAGAAAGTAATGTTGTTCTGCGGAAGCAGAATATCCCATCTTTGTTGTTGGCTATTGTAGAACATATATAATGTAATCTTGTTTAAAATAAAACGTACATTTTAATAGCTATAACTGAATTTTAATTACGATTAAGGCATTTATAAGCATAGAGAGAAAGTCGTAGAATATTCTAATCCTGTACATAAGCTACATATGAACATAATACAATAAGTAGTATATATGGAAAATACCTAGGTAAAGGTAACAGGGCACTAATGAGAATGAGCTAATTAAGTATGTGTATCCAAGAACGACAATCACATCACAACTTTAATGACTTAACGATCCTTGTCCAACGAATGCAACTAATTATGTGGGGTTATTAGACGTTTCGGTAACATTCAAAGATATAAAGAAATGCAAGTGAACAAAGTAATTAACAATACAATTGGGTTGTTAACACAGTTAATCAGTTTGTAGTGTAGGCACTAATACCTACAGTATTTATAGGACATGGTAAGAGCATGATATGATTGAGTGGTCTTATTATCTGTAGTGTAGAAAGTATTAAGCGTTCCGTACATTACATTCTTTCACCAAATGAACACTACATTTTGCGAATGATGGGACATTTATATTTTACAATATTTACTTATTGTGCTACTACAACTACGATTATATAAACCTATAATTGCTCAATTTATTGATTATTGGCGAATATTGTTCTTGTTGCCTTTAGTACAAATGTTTAATAAAAAGAAAAATTCCCTGGCATATTGCACTAACTGCATTAAACAAGCTTTTTGTACACCGATATTTCTTGAAATGCTGTTTAAAAAAACTACGGGATTCGATGGTGAAAGAAGGAGAATCAAAGCCCTAAAATATTGCTGAGGGGACTTGTTGAGGGAAACGCAAACAGTGGATTTTAAATGGCCTGCTTTGGTGATCAAAAATTCATTTGTATGATTAATGAATGTACTCTATCTTGAGTCTCGATGGAATGCCTCTTGTAAACTATGCCTGTGTGCAATAGGCTTTCATAGCTTACTACGTTTGCAAGTTTTACGGTTTTAGGTACAAAAATACCAATGACTTCCCTGATACTATCTGTCCGTAAACGAATATAAAAATAGTTCGTCATAGGTGTACGGTGTTCTTACAGCTATCTGTAGCTCAGGTACCTTTCAAAAACACCACTGTCTTCAATTAATGGGAGCAAGGCTAGGTTTTGCATTTTCTTTCTTGCTAAAATGAGTTTGGAAGTAAAAGTTTTGTATGCAAAATATGTTTTTGAATATTTGTAAATTAAATGTGGATTGTTTTGTTGGTTTGAATTTGTAGAGACGGTGACTGTGCTGGGGGATGTTGGAATTATTTAGTGAAAGTTGAAAAGAAAGTTGCATTGTAAGTGACAGGAGGAAAAGAAGATTGAAGTTGTGTTACAGCGAAGTTGGACAGACTAAAGATAAGGAAGAAGCGGAAGTGAAAAGTGAAGTGAAGCCTGTGCTCTAGTTTGGTGTGGCTCTGGCCCATAACAAGTATTCTTCTCGATCCTTCTGTCAGGACTGACTGCTGGAGTCAGAAAAGTGAAAAAGGAGAAGAGAAAGGAAGATAGTTGTGTGTCAGTGTACGTTAGCTGTTGTGGTGTGCTTAATAAAAAGTAGATCACATTCATTCAACATTACAGTGTTTTGAAGGACAACTATAAGTCTGGCTGGAGATATCTGCCTGGAAGTCTTAAGGCGACGGGGCAAGGAAAGAAGAAATAAGTGAAGCATAGGAAGCCAACGTTGTAAAGTCATCTCATATCATATTAAGTGGTTTGGTGGGCTGTAGCGCTATCATGGGAGAACCAGGATCCGGTTCTGAAGAACCTTGTGGGGCGGGGGCGGCGGGGAGTAGTCGTGGTAGCGGCGACAACAACGAAAGTACTCTTGATCCTGCTGTGGTAGCTTCAATGACAGCAGATGAATTAAAAAAGTTTATCGATACTGGAAGGACAGGAAGAAGAAATGCTCTTCACGATGTAAACCAACCTGATGCTGCTTCTTCCTCCACAGCCGGCGTCGCCGAAGCCATGGAGACCCTCTCCGTGCAAAGTGGTACGCAACTTTCCTTTTCAAATGCTAATATCTATCTTATAAGTACCTCACTATACCTACCTACAGTCTATAGTGATTTGCGCTAAGCTCCAAACAGGATTCAACATTCAACTATTTTGAAAAATTGCTCTACTTGATCTCCCTTCCCTTTCCCATTTATCTGTATCAAAAAATGTTAGTCAGCCCCACATGGCTTACATTTTTTCCAAACTAAAACTGACACACCAATTTTTTTCTAGCAACCTTCCTTACTCAGACAAATAATCCAACCAAATTCCTCCACAGGAATTAGTAAATACAAATACAACCTTGTCTTCGATGTAAGTACCTATCAAAGTCAATTTGGAAATATGTACTCTTGTAAACGGGATTCTTACCTTTTATAAAAATGATGCTTCACACAACTTTTATTGTAGGTACATAGAATCATAGCGATTGTAAAGGACATGATGACATGAAGAAATATCCTCGAATGTATTAGAAAAAAGATTATATTATGTAAAATACTTAATTGCTTAGCTTAAACCTAAAGAATAATGTAAGAATTTATTATTAAGTATTTGAACTATTTTTGGAAGTTATATTATTGCTTTCACCCAATTCGTCTAGCCAGAATGTTTTCTCAGTTTAATTTATGCATATACCTATATATGATATTCAACTTTCTCCGAAATGAACTGTATTGTATTATGTAATGTTATGCTAACACAAACCAAACATTATGTTACTGTAAGTAGAACTTTGACCGTAAAGCATCCTGGAATTGAAGTGTAGTATGTCTTTATTTGCATACTGATATAAAGTACACCAAGATGTAACCTGCATTATTAATTGCAAGTTCCTCAGTCATAGTTTAAGTACACAGTCTTGGCAAAATAGTAATAATATTAAGAAGCATAGCTTAATACGCACTATAATAATACTATCTTACTTTCGTTCTTAAAAGTTTCATGTTTATCTTCACAGAAAGCATAACAGATACAACACGAAATAAATAAAGGGCTATACGGGGTTTTCGGTTCGTGGTAAATAAAGGGACCGTAATTCTACTACATAAAGATATTACAACAACTGTAGTACATATACTTAAAGATAGAAACATAACATACTTAGTTCACTTTACTAACCCAGTTCTCTTCAAATATCTGGTATCGCCAATGTGAAAAGCATATTCTGCAATTATGTAAATATACACAGGATGAATCATTTGCTTTCCATTTTACAATTTTCATAAATTTTAGTAATAGTTTCAGTCAGAGCTGTATTGACGCTCTGTCGTCTGTCTACAAATAAGAGGGTGCCAGATATTTAAACCATATTACTCTTTTGCGTAGGTAGTGTACAATTTTGGTGTTTTTCTATATCCCCTGCCAGAAACTTTTCTTTGTCGAAAATCCATTTATAGTTTCCACAGTATTATGTGCAAAGTAGGAAAAAGGATTACTGAAGCTAAGCTGGATATATAGACACGTCCATATACTTTTTTGTAGTAATGTTGTATCAGTGGCAATAACATGCAGTGTAACATCTTCCTTCCAGTTCTAAAACAAGAGATTAGTTAAGTCAGAGTGACAACTAAGCCAAACTATTGATGTAATGCAATTTAGTTGTACGTAAAACTATTAGTGCGCCCGATGCGATCTAGTTTTCGATTTGTGTACGTACAACTACCAAAGTACAGAGTTTCATTTCCTTTCGCCACAACAAAACGCAACTCTCCCATGTCATGCCAATGCCAAGTCTACTAAACCAACTCCAAGTTTGTTTTCCTAGAAAATCCTGTTCAAACCCCTTCTTGTCCCTATTTAGGCTAAAGGATACTAACTGACTGATTGTGTGAATTGAAGTGAACGCAACAAACTAGCTACTACACAAATATAACCTACAAGCTAAATAGAATAGAGAAAGCATGGATATAATATATTTATACCATAGCTACTTGTTCCCAGGGTTCGACATTTTCCCAGGCAGGCAGGCATTGCCTGGAAGAGAAATTGAGGGGTGGAAGAGAAAATTATTGCC
>JAQFYC010004274.1:0-17727 GCA_034694165.1 Tomocerus mixtus | reverse complement strand
TGTTAAACAGATTACTGTCAGGTACGATCATTGACTTTGAATATAAAATTAGGGTGCGATGCTCGGTAAATCAATTTATATTACGTGATTATGAAATGTATACTTACTTAGCATCAAATAGGTAATAATATCTGATTATCTTTTACAAAAACTGCAGACTTGTTCTTGTATAGGGAAAAATAGAAAATATTTGCAAAGGTAGGAGTTAAGGATAATAAGATGGTACCCGCTACCCATGTGACCTGATGCCAATTTATTCCGTCGACACATACATGTAGATATGTGCTATAGGTACTTATTATGTATCATCATATCTGGCTGACTAAGTTATAGAGTGAGTTGAGCTCAGTCGTCACGTCAGAGCCCTACGATCTTGATCTCATTTTTTTCACATCAAAAGGATACAGATAGATCCAAACTTACACTCGGTCGGTCTAGCATTACATCTATAACTATAACTTATGTTTCCTTCCGTGAATGCGATCAGAGTGTCTAGTAGTTCCTCCTTTGAACTTTCTCAGCCTCAATTATCCCACTATTCATGGAACGAAAGCTGGCTTGGCAATATTATTCTTTCCATTGTAGTAATCTCTACACAGATAGCATAGTGATAGGACTTTATGGTCTTAGCACAGACTTACTTCGCATTATATAAGCTAATTCGCGTATTACTATAAATTCTTACACTACAATACTCTACTTCTATGTATATACATATAAATACAGCCACTTTAACTTACAAACTAGCGTATTTAAGTATTTTTATACGATTAATACAACTCTGAACGCAGTTTAGTGGATGACTTGACTTTGCATTGTACTGTACTGATATTTTTTCGCTCCCTTTATGCAACCATAAAGCCAAGCTAAGCTAAACCAAACCAAACCAGCCACACCTTTTCTATTTACGTTTTTCTACGCATACTATTTGTGAGTGAACTAATTTTCTTATAAATGGAAAAATGTGTTCATACAACAACATTAGTTACTCAACATGCGCAACTATTAGTAAATCAGTAAAAACGAAATGCTTTTTTTAACGCCCGAGATATTCTCTTCTCCTCACTATGCCACACCAGCAGTATGCAACTGATGCAACCAAGCCAAGCCACCCGAGAGCCAAAACCAACCAACCAACCTTGCTCACACAAATACTACATACTGATTGTAGTAAAGTAGTAAATTGCTAAATAAAGGCTTCTGCTCTCTCTGTGTGTCGTCTCGTTACAAATTTTTTGCTCTTTACCGTTTACAATTTACAACTTCGACTTCAACTTCAACATCACCCCTCCTTTACTATAATCTACTGATAATGCTCTACATACAAGTAATACTTTAACCCTCTTTTTAAATTCTTCAACTTTACAGAGCAAACCCCACATGAGTAGATAAATTAGAAGACGACAGTTAAAATACTACTACATGACTTATGTGTAACTACCTATATAATGTACCCATGTGGCTATGTTACATCATATATAGATATTTTATTTTAGCTATATTGAAATATGGAATAATGCTATTTACATGGAAGTTACAGCTTCCTCGACTTGTTTAGTTGTTTATCTGATATGTTACGTTATGTTATCCATTGTAGTGTTGAAATAGATAATGAATTGAAAAACAGAGTGTAATATCACTGTAGGAATTAGTGACAAGTAACTACACTGTTACTTAATACTTTACGAATTAAATTTTGCACTTCTTATGTAAGTAAGTAAATTAATGGAATACATAGCTCGCGTATACACAGGTACCTAAGAATAGGTACTAATGGTTGCCTCATCCAATCCACGGCTTAATAATCTAATTTCCCTAGAGGAAGCCACATCAGGTAAAGAATCCGTTTCCGCTTGGCAAAGTTACGACACACATGCACATTGTCAACTCTTTGAAAAGATTTTCCCTAGCTGAGTCCATTATTGAATTCTACTTACTTCGTTTAGTTATAGGATTTGTGTAGTGTATGGGAAATGGGAACAATACTGTTGAAAATGGAAAGTGAGTGATTCGGAGATGCTATTCTTTTTGCTACTAATGCGTAGGCGACCTTAGACTTTAAATAGAACCAGTTGCCATGTTTAGCTCGTTAGTATTGTCAAATAACGTTAGAATGTTTGTCAAATTTTTTGTGCTGTTATTCTGCTCTTTAATAGCAACTGTGAAGGCTGGGAATTTCAGGCCTTATGGGGTTTCCGTTACTGGATTTCAAGGAGCTGGAACAACTGGCCATGATATAAGTGCTGGTGGCTACGCTGGAAGGTGATTTTTCTATTAATTTCCTAATTGAAACAAATCACCTATCTGTCTACAGTCTACAGCCTTCTCGGCGCTCTTTATCTTTCTAGGTGTAGCTACCTAGCTACCAACCAGGAAAAGCGTTAAAAGTTAATAATGGACCCTAATATGTCTTTATTATATCGAAGACCATTATTGTTTCTCTGTATATTGTATACAACAAATATATGTTGCAGGGAAATTGGATAGCCAAGAAGTTTACTAGTAGTATCAATATGCAGCAACGTATTTCATATTCGTTAGGTACATCACAGATTATATAGTTTTCTAATGAACTTTGATATACATTTTCCGAAAAGATGATTTTATCGTGCAAAATCCGCATTTTTACAAAATTAATATATTAAGGAATTATTTGGGGATGAAAAGATAGACACTTCAAAATATTCAAACTTTCAAAAAGTTTTATCGCTTAAATTCAAATGCCCTAAACAACGTAGGCATATTATGTGAAAATTTTGATACAGATACTGACCAAAATGCAGGAAGAGTTCCAATTTATCTGCAACATAGTATTACTTATATGTAACATAGGTAGCAATAGGAAATTACATTTGAGAAAGAGTCTTAGGCTACAGTTTTGGAGTTTTGGAAATATTATTATTACAGTTGGGATGGTGTGGTCTTCTATCCAGCTTCAGTTGTTGGCATTATATAATATAAAGTTTGCTGGATGAAGCTAATGGACTGGAGCTATGTACTTGCTATACGTAATAATGAATGTATTTATTCTGTGGAGAAAATACTAACAGCGAATAACAAATTTCTGTCCATTTCAGTGCACAGGTAGCTCCTTTAGCATCCGGGGGATTTAACAGTCCAGCGGGATCATACATTCCAGGAGCTGCGTTCCCTGGAAACGCAGGTGGATATGGATTTGGCGGATACGGAGGTTATTTTTCATACATTAATAAATATTTACTTTATATAACTTTCAAAATTCCATTCGCTATGGTTTGTGTGCCGTGTACTCGTACTATCAGCATGTACCGTGTTCCGTGAAATTGACAAAATTTCCATCATAAATATTAAAAAATGTTTTTAAACAACATTAGTTGGAGATACACGTGGACTGAGTGGAGACCTTTCATCTCCAGCGGCTGGAGGCCAAGGAAAACTTCCAAGTGCTGCTTATGGAGGGTGATTGTGATTACGATTGGAATAACAGACTAAGAAAGAGACCGACTCCACGGATAAACTTAACTTATTTATTAGATGAAGTGTGTAGTGTGTAGCCTACTTTTTTATCTACTTCCTAACACCCTGGATTCCCCATTTATATTTATGTAATCTAACCACAAAAATGACGAGTACTTATAAATAAATATATAAATACAGTCAACACGATGTACTTTTGAGCTCACGTCAGTACAGTATTATACAATAGTAGAATTAGTACCTATATAGTACATCTACGTGCATACAAAGTGAAATCTGTCTTCTCTTTATGTTTGGATGAGAACAGTGAAACCGTGAAGCTAAAGCATTGTATTGCGATTTGTCACGGCACTGTATCCATTCATGTATCTTTTAAAATTAGAATGTTGCATAACTCTGTGTGATTCCATAAATAATGTTGTTGGCACATTTTTTCTACGATATACGATATGATAGCACCTTTGGAATTTGGCATTAAATCCCCAGATACATAATGGTACATAAATAAATACATATAAATAGTACAGGATACCGATGCATATCAGAACATGACATCAGTAACCAGTAACCATTCATTCATACATTTATATGGAACATTACATCTTTACGATTGTAATTTAAGAATGTTCGTAAATGGATAGTCTAGACTCACACTAGACAGTTATTGCACACTAGATACATACAATTACACCTTTTTAAAAGACCTAATCCATATCCACAACATACATTACGAGATATGATATGCTACGACTTTTATAGCTAATCGGGCCAATATGATACTCGATTTATGCACTTCGTAGGATCTACAAATCCATAGCTACTAGTATATATGTAATGCAAATGGCAAAGAATTATTGGGTTATGAAATTACGTTGCGAATTTAACTGAATCATCGTACATACAGTGTATTACAGGCAGCGCACCTTTACTATTACGTAGAATGAGGAAGAATGTGGAATGGATGGAGTCCACATGGACAAGACAACTTACTTTGTTCGATAACTTAGGCACTGTTTTTATTCCCTATTGGGTGCAATCGAGTGTGGCTACAAAAATCCTATTTAAAAGGCACATCTTGAGAAATGTCTTCAGTTTGCTTGCAATCTTCATTGTTTGTATAGACTAGCATAACTCTACTACAAGCAAAATGGCTAAACTTGCTCTGGTATGAAAAATAATACAAATATTAAAAATTCTAAATCAAATCTAACTCACAATAAAGTTTTTATATCTCATCAAAATTTTAACTTGTAATTTAGATTTTATCGGTTGTTCTGATTTCGTACATCGGCTTCACACTAGCTGGAGGATACGGAGGGTAAGTACATTTATAATACATTAGTATTCAATTCTTTAACATGTGCATTTATTCAATTCGAAGGCAAAATTACAGGAATCTGAATAAATAAGCATCAGGGAAGTTCAATAATGTATTTAATATATCACGTTAACCCAATTTCATTTTAAGTCCAATATTTAAAAATTACTCCTTTTTATTTTCACTTTTCATAATGATAAAATACAGATATGTTTTCTCTATTTGGTTTTACGTAAATATTTTGCATAAATTGTATATGAAGCTTTTGCATTTTCAATGTATCTTTTTTATATGCTTCAATTTAACTTTTAATCACTTTTTATAAAACCTGTTTTTGTTTTTAGCTACGGCGGAGGAGGTGGTGGCGGAGGATATGGACACAAGGGCTACGGTATGAAATACTTGTATCACATTTGCATAAGTTATAAAAGAGATATATTTGGACTAACATTTCCTATGTATTTTCAGGTGGTGGCGGAGGAGGAGGTGGCTATGGACATAAGAAGGGTTATGGGTACGTACATACTAATAGAATCTATTAAAAATATCTGAAAGTACCCAACTTTTATTTATGCTCTTAATTGTATTGGCACAGTTGCATGTTTGCAACAACCAAATGCATACATTCGAACTTACTGACAAATGAGTACTATATTAAATGCAAGAAAACAAGAACCAGAAACGTATGTTTCCTGAATGTAATACTATATATTTTCTTTTAAATTTTAGGCACGGAGGCGGTGGAGGTGGAGGAGGGTAAGTTTAGCTCAAAGATGGTGCATGTTATTGGCAATGTAAGGAAACACTGGTAGATTAATATAATTAGCATACATAATACTGCAATTTCATAAAATTTTAGCTACGGACATAAGAAGGGATATGGAGGCGGAGGCGGCGGCTATGGACATGGAGGTGGTGGAGGAGGGTAAGTGTCTGTTAAAATGAAGATTTCAATAAAAATGTGCATATCAACTTATTACTTTTTAACAAAAATATTCGTTTTATAGATATGGACACAAGAAGGGATATGGCGGTGGTGGCGGCGGGTTTGTTTTCAATAATTTGTAGTTGTATATTTACTGTCCAAAACTTATTTTTTCATAGCTTTTGAAACTTTAACTTGCAATTGCAACGCATTGATGGATTTTGGATAATTCTGTTATCACTGTAATTGTAATTAATTTGGAAGAATTTGTTTTTGGCTAATTTAAATGACTTGAGACAACTCCACTTTTAGTTTTGCATAAAATGTTGACTTTAATTAATCTATAAAGTATACAGATAGTCAAACATTCAGTTTTAAGTATATGTATATAAATAGTACATAAATAGATAACCACAATCGTATGTTGAAATATTTTTGAAATCAATGTTGACAAACTATTATAAAATCTTAAATCCTACTTAAATGCATTATAGATACGGACACGGAGGTGGTGGAGGTGGTGGAGGTGGATACGGACACAAAGGATACGGTTTGCAAATATATTAATACTTATGATAATGACCCATTTAAATGATAAGTACCTACTTACATAACTTTACTATGAGAATTTGTGTAATAATCTTTCGGATTTATATTCAGGTGGTGGTGGCGGAGGAGGAGGTGGCTACGGACATAAAGGATACGGAGGATATGGAGGTTAACCCGGGTTATGAAATATTCCTACAGATTCCATTAGTCATTATTATAGCTTGTAAACTAAACTTTTCCAAGATATTCAGTTTTCATTAGATCCGAAAACTAGAATATCCTGCTGCAGTCTCCTATCTGTTTTTGTACAATACCTTACTCTAATCACTAGAAATCTACGATATCAGCCATTGTCATTTGAATAAAGAACCTACAATATTTGTTTGAAGAACTTGAATTCGTTGTTATACAAATACCTACTCCCTGCACTTGATTTATATGCGCATACTGATATGATAACTTACCTTCCCTATTCCCCACACCGTATACCACAGCAAGCACACAAACACACACGTTTGGTTTTGGTTTTTATACTTATATGTCAACATTAGTTCTTTCCCCTACTCCACTCGCAATCCATTTCCATTCCACCATTTCCACTACACTCAAACTTCTACATCAACTGCATAATATCCATGAAGCTTTTCAAACTTCTGAAAAACTTGTATGGAAATGCGAATCTATTGCGTAATATACTTAAGTAGGTATTTATAGTTCGTTTGATGTACGAAACAACTCATAAAACTCATATTATAGGATATATTATAGTCAGCATAAAAAATGTACTCGAAACGCATGAGAAATCCATTTAGTGTTGTGAATACTAATGAGTTATAATGTTCTTTGGTTTCCACGTACATAAAAATCCCTACAACAAACATTTGAAGTTCACCCCACAAGACCATCTCGACATTCCATTACCATCAATACAAAAATCGTGCTACTTGCACACAGATTAGGATAGATGCACAAGTCACTACCTAAAGCCTAAGTAAATAATGGCATGCCATAGGTAAAGTTTTTTACGTCCACTTACGTACTTGGCAAACTAATTTTTTATACTTACATACGAAATGTACAAGGTAAACAATCTGTAATACCTAATGAAGTACTTACATAATAACAACAAAAAAATTTGGAAACTACAGTGTAGAGAAAGCAGCTGATTTTACGTATGGTCTAGTCTTGTCATGTCTATGTGGTCTGGCCTGGCCTGGCCTGGAATGGAAAAAGTATACAGAAAAGGGAGAAAAGTTTGAGTAGCGAAATCCAGTGAGCACAGTGAAAGTTTGGTTGGTGTATACTTTTGGGAATGTAGAAAAAAATACTAAGTAACTTGATAAACAGTGGAATTGCTACAGTTCTAGTGACTTTTAGGGCACTTACGTCCTCAACATACTAATGACTACTTCACTATTACGCCTAAGTAGTAGCAAATAGTTTTGTTCTGTAGTACATTAATAGTACTATTGTCTGTGATGATGTGAGCCTTGGAGCCTTTAGCTTTTCCAATAGTATACATATATAGCCATGTAGTACACAATTCATATCTCACTTCCTTCCATAAACTATTAAACTTTGAAATTCTATTGAAAATCCTATTATCAACAAGCAAATAGCATTATTCAGCTACATTGCTCTTCCATTTAGTTGTTTGGAACGTGTCGAACAAGATGCATTAGAAAATCCGTCACTGAGAGATAACATTCTTATCTTTTGTCTCCTATCTTCAATAGATGTTGCATTTTGCATCTCTTGTCGTGTACTACGAGAAAATGCTTTCACCGCAATAAATGTTTCCTGTGTACTTTTACACGAGACGAGACGAGAGAAAGTAAATCGATAAAACCCAAACCATTGTAATTTTTGTCAGCTACAATATAATAATCATATTAATAGGAGCATTAGATAAATGATACGGCAAGATTTCCCATAATTTAGCTCTCAATGTTTATATGCACATTAAAGTATATAAATTTCCCCTTTCCTAAACCCTAGCACATTAATTCAATTGAGGAAGAGAGAACACATTTCCTAGAATCCAACCATTAGTGAAAGATAATGAAAAGGGTAACATAATGTATAGCTCACAAATGTGAAATAACCGTCAGGCCAGGCCAGACCTGTCCACATATATCCAACAATCCAATATTAAGACTTTGTATAAAATAACCATATGCAAGTGGAATCTTGAGTTAACTTGAGTTTCCCTTGGTTGAATCTCAAGCACACGATGCGATGATGAGCTAACTTATTCAATCCAATAATAATAGGAAGTCAACAAGAGTGAGACACTTGAGAACTTTAGATTAAATCCAGAATTCAGAATTGGGTGGTTTAAAGCAGACGTGAACTAGACTAACTAGGTGGGAATTGAGAAGTGCATCTGTTTACCTCCTATACTATATATTTAGTATGTATGTATAGGGAATCTTATTATTCAATAAAACTGGTACGTAAATACATAGTAGTAAACACACGTACATACTAGACCAGACCGCACGACTTTACTCTCAAAGTAGACTTTCTCATACCTAATCCTTTGAAATAATAACTATGAAATCCAGTGTAGCGTACGTGAACTTATAATTTATACATATTGTACTTAACCAAGTGTGAAATTGGATGCGAACGCATGACATAAAGTGATAAGTCAAGACAAATAAGGTGTGAGATGTCTATAGACTCCTTCAGTAGCTATTGCACACTCCTGCTATTACTGATACTCTATCGTAAGACAACAGAAAACAAAAGAACATACCAAAACTCCTCCTTTGAGTGATTCTGCTGGTAGTCTTTCCATCCGGACCAACCGCCACTGCTAGCTCTTCATCTGGAAATGAAATATAAAAAACTTCCTATACTATTTACAATAATGTTAACTTTCACCTAACTACATAACGCAAGGTTTACAAACACGGAGTTAAGCGTTAACATAAAATTAGAAAACATTATATGTGCACGTGCATATTACAAATCCAAGCTTAATTTTGTAAACATGCACTTCATTCTCATTCCATTCTTTCATTCTTCACCACCAATATACAATAAGGACAATAGAAAGCCTGTATGTATTATATGTATACATATATTAAGTGTTTATTATTCAGGAAAGTGTGTCAGGAGCACAAAGAACTAAATATGCCAGCAAGTCAAACGAAGTCAAATTAAAAGGGAGAAATAACTAATACGTTATATCCCGCAGTTTCTATCATCTATTGTGTAGTAGTACAAAGTGCAAACAATTGTAAAGGAACTTTGTAGTTAATGTGCTTCTGGTTAAGTATAAATAGGTAATAGTAATAAACTATAGTGTCATGATCATGTAAGTAATAGTATTATGTGATACTGCAACCTCACCGCAAAGGTAAATAGAACATGCAGAGAAATTAAACACATGTTGTTGTGCAAGATGATTGGCATAGCACATGGTGAAACAAATGTATTTACATGTAAAGTGAGAATAACATCAAGAGAACATTGTACTACACATGAATCGAAGAACAAAACCAAAGCACCCGTCAAGTGAAAGTGAAAGGAGGCAATTAAGTGATTAAATGTAACATTTTGGCACGGGAAAGAACGTGGATGTGGACGTAGACGGGTGGATTGGATAATTGAATGAAGAGACACTTGTTTGTCACGTCACATTCACATATAAAGAAGAAAGGGTTAGTTTTAGTTATAGTATAATAGAGTATATAAGGTTGTGTGTACGAGTAGTACAATAGCATAAAGGGTAAAAGTATCAGTAAGTGAAGGAAGCTACGACAGAGAATGAGAAGAAGACAGGCCAGGCAAGGACAGTAGGCCAGAGGATATATGTAGTACTATGTATGTATTTATGTATATAGGGCAAATAGAAAGGAGGGAAAGAAAAAAGTAAGTTAAGTACCATAGTGTTTATATTCTAGATACATAAACACTGTAGTATTTAAAGTGTCTTACCAGAATTGCACTGACTCCCATTATTACTGCCATTGCCATCAGCATCAACGGAATGAACACAACAGTCGCTACAGTAGCTACACATAGTAAATGGTAAATGATCAGAAGAAAGGTGAGAGGAGAGTGACAATGACAATAACAGTGCGGGAATAATTTTGTCAAAAGATACCTAACACAAGAGAAGAGGATAAAGGTCAAGTCAAGTCAAGTCAAAAGAGTTTTGGGTTTCCTACTCGTACTTGTGTAGTAATAGTAATAGTAGGTATATAATATTTCGGACACGGAGGGAGCACTCATTCAGTTTTAGTGTTTCTTCTGTTTGACAGAACAAAGCTGGGTGTCTTTGTCTTTGAGGAGATTGTCCTTGTCTTTATGTATTTGTATGAAGAAGAAAAGAATAACGGACGGAGAGACGAGGAGGGTTGTCAACAAAACTAACGGCTAGCTAAGTAAAGATAAAGACTTAAAGACTACAAGAAGAGCGGCACTACAAATACTACTAGTTTAGACTACTTTTCGTCTAGCGAGCCAAGCCAAGTGACACTGAGACTGAGACCAGACCAGCACCAGACACAACTAACTAGAGCACAACACAACACACCGAGTGCCTGCCGTGCCGACCGACACCAACCAAGACCAAGACCAACCGATCCAACCAAACCAACTCAAACGAACCACAGACAGCACGGGGACTACTACACTACTCTTAGTACTGAACTCTACTCCACTCAAACTCCAATACAGTCCAATCCACGATATTCTTACTCCACATACATAGTTCAGCTCAGTTCAGTTGTTGAACCACGTTAAGTCAAGGCTCGTCTAAGGCAAAGGCAACTCATCTATTCCAGAATGGTAGAATCCAGAATAGAACACTGGAACTATTTCTAGCTTTAGTGGCAGTGGCCTGGCCTGGCTTGGCTTTGGCTTGGCATGGAATGGCAATAGTAATAGTAGTAAATATTATGGTAGCTCTAGCTTCTAACTATATACATTCCAAAAGTAGTAATAGTAAAGTTAAGTATATCCTTATACAGCATTTATATAGTAAGTAGGTAACTAAACTAATTTTTTACTACTACAATCCAGCACACTACAACAAGGCCAAGCCAAGCCAAGCCAAGCCAGGCCATGAAAAATAGAAAACACACACAGAATATCGACAGACACGACACAGAACCTATTTACGTACATAAATAACACAGCTAGAGTTAGAGTTAGAGCTACTGCTCTAGAGTAGACGTAACTAACTTAAATCTAACATCTAACCATAACCAACAGCTACTACTATTTACTATATAATAGTAATAGTACCTATTTATGTAGAAACCAACCAACACAGAGTTGTATATAATATGTAGTACAGTAGTATAAAGTATCTGTACGTTCAATTCAACATTTACGCTTTTCTTCCTGGAGAATAATATGTAGAGAGTAGAATAGAAAACACAAACTGTCACAGACGAAAAACGGAGGTTTTAACTTCAACAGTACAGTTTACAGTAGTAGAGAAACGAAACCAGAAGAAGAGAAGAGCAGAGTTGACTACAATAACTCTCTCTACACTCTATGTACCTACAGTACTACTGTGGTTGGTATATACTATGTAGTATGTAGACTTGTAGGTACTGGAACATAATACGTACTATGTATGTAGAAGGAATACGTTTACGTAGTAATATGTTCCTTTAGGATGATTATACTCTGTACAAGTACAAGTCCTCTGTTTAGTTTGGGTTTCCTCTTCTCCCAAAGTGTCTGGCATGGCTTTAGTTGGCTTCAATGCAGTTTAGTTGCCTATGTGTCTATGTACGTACGTAAATACGTAAATGGTAAATGTATGTAGGTAGTAGGTACAGATAGTGGGTACCAAGGCAAGGTATGTAGTATGTACCGTTAGTTTTACTACGATCTGATACCTTTTCCTTTTAGTTTCCTTTAGGTTCTACATGCTACATTACAAAAGACTGATTCTGGATGTATGTAGAGTTAGTATGTGATGTGATGCGAGTAGTAAGGAAGAAGCTGGAGTTGGAGTTAAAGGGAGGGAGAATAATACATAGACATACTCGCTCTCGTCAGATAGAAAGGAAACCACACACGAGTTGAGTTCTACTATGGACTTTGCTGGTGGCTCGTGCTCTGCTTCAGAAATTCATACTTTCGATTTCTTTGCCGCGCATGCTGTCAAGGGAAAGCCGATAATTTCTTACCCGCTGGCAGAGAAAGTGCCAAAACTGGAACTGGAAAGTGTGTAGTTGTTGTTTGTATGATGTTAGTCTGGCTCTACTGTTAGTCAGAGCAAAGCATAGGCAACTCATCGCTTTCACTACACTAGTACACTTCTGTCCGGATTGAGACTCCTGAAAAACTAATAGCTAGAGCTGGACTATTCCTATACAATAGTTATTGCTAAAAAGGTTGTCCAGTTAAGTCTACTTATTGGACACATACAACACAGTACAGAAAATACGGAGAAATAAAGGAGAAATAATACATAGTCCAGTCCAGTCCAGTCCAGTCTTGGTGAAAACTAAAGCCAAAGCCGAGGCTAAAGCCACAGCAACTTTCTCCTCTTTCTTTCATTCCCCAATCCAGTTTCATTTCACTTTTCTCCTCATTGTGAATGTAGTGTACTGGTAGTAGTAACTAACATGTAGTTACATGTACGCTGACGTTAGCATCCATCCGGCATCACTTATATCATAACTAACAAAACATAACAGAACGTATACTTACTCAAATCCCAATGCTCTAGTCTACTTGGACTCATTCACTTACTCTTACTTTACTACTCGCACGAAGAAAGAGGCAAAAACTCTTTTGGCTCATTCTCGTTCCAGTTGTGTTGCTTTTGCTTTTGCTTTCCCTTTCCTTGCGTGGCCTGGCATGCCATGTGCATGTCTTCTCTATCATATGTATCATAGTTTCTTCTTTGTGGAGACTATAACTAATATGAAGGATACATAGATAGATAGGAATAGACAGTAGAAAGTATAATGTAGGATATTTATGTCTATATCTAGTTGTATGTATTTTGTATGTACGATATATTAGTTCAGTTACGTAACGTAACGTAATGTACGTACCGACAGTAGATACAAAAAGATTAGACAGATACAACTAGGGAACTATGACATAAAGTTTGTGGGAATCCTTGCTGAGGCAAATGGCAAGGCAAATCTCTAAATTTTTTATGAATCTCCACCGGACAACTCACTCTGAATATTTTACTTCTTACATACTTACACTAGTTTTCCCTCTACTCTAGACTGAACTCTTTACCTTGTTTTGTTCCCGTCTTTTAAATAGCTGTGCAATGGATCTAATGTACTGGCAGTAAACTTCACTTAGCTTAGATTTCACTTGCTATCTAGTAATATTTACTATTTTAGGTCTGAGGATGAGACTTTCTCTTTCTTGAATGAAAACAAGATCTGCACAGATTTACATTCTTGCCCCATTAAACAGGGCATCGATTTAAAATTGAAATTTGAGTATATGGTAGGTAAGTATGTACTCAATGGGTAACCTACTTACACAGTTATACTGACTGAAATATAAAATGTAGCTTTGTGTAGTAGATACATATGAAGGTATATTGTAAATAAACAGAATTAAGTATACAGTATGGGTAATGGCATGTACTTAGGTACATATATATTGTATAGGTATCATATATTATGCTGCCTACCATACCACATCGAATGCAGTACTTGTTTTTGGTAGAAATTCATGATGTGAAGTCTGAAATGTGGAGCACTATGCACAACACGTCACAACATCCTTCCTTCCTGCCAAGCAGCCGATTTTTCTTTTTAGAACCTTACCCTAGATAGTGGTACTAGTATATAATACTGTAGTAAATGATCTGAAGTTTGTGAGACTGAAATGAACTCTAGCCTGATTTTGCTTGGCCTGGTCCTGGTTCTGGTCTGGAATGGATTAATTAGTCAAGAAAGAAACGATGCCAAGCTTAAACACGAGCCTCTTCTTTCCTCGCCTGGATAGCTTTTGGATTCATTAGATTCCCTAATGAAAGAAATTAAGAATCTCAAATTCCCAATCGCTCATCATGTAAAACAAAAGAAATTTCATTTATGATTTATAATCAACCTAACTTCATTATGCAACAAACGGAAAAATGCAAATTTTCTTCAATTCTTTCTCTTGCTTTCACTTAAAGTGTAAAGAATCTCTACTTGGGAAACTCTACTTTGTAGAACACATTTTTACTTTTCTAAGTAAATAGAAAATTTATCTTGTGTGAGTGAAAGAAGATACTCACCTACTCACATATGTAAACAATATCTGAATACATTTACATATTTTTGTGTCCGTTTTACAATTTTTCAGGTCAGCTACATTATGTTTCATATACGCGAGATCATGAAAGAAAATAATAAGCTTTCTCCACTATATACAAAGTTTTACTAAATCACAAATTAAAAGGTCGGGTTTGACTATAGGACACTTTTTCTAGTAAATCAATTTATGGATAACTCAGATCGTTGTACAGAAAACCGCTAGAAAGGCCTTTCTCTAATAATTAAAGATAAAATTGTTTTGTGTGGTTCAATGTTTTAAAATTTTTAAATACACAGACGAAAGTTGGAGAAAGCTTATACATTGTTAACCCCTGCGTTGCGTTGTATGTATATTTTCTTGAACCCATTGTATTTGCTAGAGCCATTTGATAAAAACTGAGAAATGCGAAAAAGCAGGTGTTACTTTAAAATAGTGTGCTTCTATTAATAATAAGACAAATATTTGCTGACTATAGGTTGTATCCTCCTTTGATGTGTATGTAATATGTGTACGCATTCACTTATTCCTATTAATGAAAATAGTATGTAATATAAAGTGGGAAAAAGTACAACTTTAATGTTTAATGTGGAAAACGTGTCACCTAAGGCCTTTCGGTCCGGGGTAAGTTTTGGCTACATGTAACCATTACGAAATAGTTAATTATGCTAGGTGTGCTGTATTTTACAGTCCATGAGCTACTATACTTTTATACAAATTATATTGCTATAAGCACTCAGTAATAATTAAGATCGGGAATTTTAACTTGAAGGTAGCTAATATAATTAACATATAGCAGAGGAATATAGTGATTCTACGCTATAAGTAAGTGTATAGTATAGAATACTCTTAAGTATGCACAGAATTTCAGCTGTGTTCTTCTGTGTTCTTAGTTTTGGCCATTAATTATTGCCAACTCATTCTATGGAAGCTGCAGTGACTTTAAAGCTTAAGAAAAGCACCTCGTATACACATCATTACTAAAACTGCCAAAGAAAGCACCTATAATGGAAAATTACCGAGACATAGTGTCTAAGTTAGGTAAGTTAACTGAAGTTACGTACCTAAGTTCCAGAATTGAAAGAAACTCCAACTCTAGCGTAAGTTCTTAAGAATTACTACATAGAAAAGAAAATGAACTGTGTTATGTTCTGTAGTGTACTTACTATATGGTAAGTATACGTATTTAGTGTTGTGCCATGCAATCCAATGCAGTGCAATCGCAATGTGATGCCTATTGCCTACTTGTTGGAAATGCGTACGATATTATATAGCTATAGCATTAGTTTAATGTTCTCTACCATGATTGTTAAAGATTAAACGATAGTAAAAATGGTTCAGTTTTAATCCAGTAGGCTTGTTGACTTGACTTTGACTCTCCCTTTTTCATAGACTATAAAATAATCATAAAGGAGAGTAAAAAAGATCTCCTACTTTCTCTTGGTCATTTTACTTGCGATAATTGACCATCTATCTCTACCCCAAGACGGAAAGTATTTTCAATTAGGCCTTTTCAGGACTCTGGCTTGGCTTGAGTAATAAAGATCTTTCCCAAACCAGAACCAGTCCACGAGCCTTAGTCGGCACTCAATAGCAGACAAGACAACTCGATCCAGTTACTAAAAGTTATATAAACTTATAGCTTCCAAGTTTCCAACAGACACTATAGACATTTATACATACATTTTGTATATTGTACGTCTTTTCATTTCTACCAAATTGAAATACATCTTTCTTTTGCTCTAAAAAGAGTTCTTTTCCCATACCTGCTCCAGTATAAAATAATGTAGTTACTTTTGAAAGCTTTTTGTCGACCTACATTTTTCGCTCGCTCCCGAACTAAGGTTCAACCTGGAGAACTACCAACTACTACTTAAGTACATACTATCACTAGTACTTATGTCTAACTTACACCAGCTCGCTCTCTTCCAATATTTTTAGTGAATAAACCTTGTCTGGAATGGAAAATAAAAACTAAAGATATTTACTTTCTACTTTGTACCACACGAGACAAGACATCTTCCTTATATTACATCCTTTTAGAAAAGCAACATGAAACAATGAAAAAAATGAAAACTCTAACTCTTCCATAAACATAATTTGTCTTTTCAATTTAGAATGATACAATACAAGGCAAGGTGACACTTTAGCTACTAAAACTATTTTTTCCTCCTTCAGGTTAGCTTTGAGAATTTTTTATGATCACTTCGTGAACCAGTTTTGTGATCACTTCTCTTGACTCGCAATTATGTACAAGCTACAATTTGCGGTCAGTTATTTGTTCAGCTTTTATGAACCCTACTCACTACACGGACTAAACTATTCACTCAAGCCAACTTTTTATACCTACATACTCATATAATGGCCATTTGTACACATATTATTACATTGCATCCCCTTAATCCCCTATAGATGTTCATAACGTAGAGTGCCAAAGCAATGATGGTTTGCACGACTAAATAAATTATTCCTTCGCTAAATTATCAAATCTGCGTAAATGAGATCATGTAGGTAATGTGAACATACGCAGTCATCAAGCTTTAATAATACTATTGCAAGCTGAATTAGATACTATACGCAACATTTTGTGTGCAGTTGGAGTATGTAATATAGGGGATTCATGCAAAAAACGTCGCACAAAGCGTCTCTGTCTTATTATTTTAATTGACATGTTCAAGGAAATAAAAGACAAAGCAAAAATGAAACTTAAAGTTAAGGTAACATGGAAAAGTTTGTTTGGTTGCTCCAAATTCTCTGTCATATTATATGCATGTAGTTTAGGTACATAGAAAAGCATAATAAAGGTTTTATATATAGTGCATTGCATATAGAATGTGAAATGCGAAAAGAAGGCTAGTATAAAGGTATAAGGGAAGGTAATGACAGGACAGAGTGAAAAAGCACAACGATCTAGTTTTACACTTGTTTATAAAGAATTGTTTCTGTGGATGTCTATATTAATTATTAATGAGTATATGCATAATTTACCATGATGACGTGCAAGAATTTCCATTTGGGAAGTTTTGCTTCTACTGCAGAGCGGCTGCTGCTGCTGTCGACGAGAATGATGTCGGATAGGAACTGGGATGAGCCTTACACTTCTCTGGTGGTTTCCCTCCTCCTCATATTACAATACACCAAGATAGTTAAATTTACGTATCAAGTTACAACAACTAAAATACAACGATAACTTTCTAGGCCAAAGGATAAGGTATACATGTCGTAG